>BHFV01000264.1:0-35054 GCA_003568905.1 Trebouxiophyceae sp. KSI-1
GGAGGCGTTGCTTGCTCTGCCGCGGTGGCCGCTGCTGCCTCCAAACTGCTCTGCCACAGAGCTGCCAGCAGCATCAACCTGAGCCCCCCAATTCCCCTCGCTCGTCCGCCCAGCCGTTGAGGGGTGGCGCGCTGTGGCGACCCCGTCGCCACGTGGGCTGCTGCCACCTGCCTAGGCGTCAGCTTCCCTACCGAGATGTTAGGGAGCGCCGCCATCCGAAGGTGCGCCGCCAACCCTTTACCGCCATCCACCGAGCCTGGCGCTGGCAGGCCCGCCACTCTAAATCCTCTTCTGTTTACAGCCTCTCAACACGGGTGCGATGTATCAAACTCCCTCAACTTCAAGCCGCCATCTGATTCACGGCGGAAACTGGAACTTACCCAGGACGGCTCGCGGCTCAGCAGCGGTGGCAGGAGGCAATCATTGGTGAGGCTTTGCAGGATGTCTCCGCCGGGAGGCCGAGGGCTCCGCTGCCGGCAGTCCGCGTAGATAGCGTGTTGCGAAGCTGAACAAGGGGCCGCGAGCGATGGCAGCATTGCCGGCAGGCCGATATGCGCAAGTCAGGTGCCGCGGGAGTGGTGGGTGGCAAAGGTGGCGGATGAGGAGGGGGCGGGTAGCGTCGGGACGGGGCGAGCGCTGACAGGAGGAGAGTGAGCGCTGTGTCGCATGTACGGACGCCAGTCGAGAAAAGTCCCTCGCGCAAGCCGTTGCGAATGCTGAGAGCGAAGCTTCCTGAACCAACTAGCGCTTTCGATGGCTCCCGCGCGGCAGCGGGCTCGCTGGCGGGCGGGGCCCCTTGGCCCGCACATTTCGGCCTCCTCGCCCAAAGCCGCGCCGCCCGGAGGTCGCCCAGGGCTCTCTGAACCCGCCTGCGAGCCCGCTCCCGCTCGGGACGCCTTCGCACCGCGCATGCGCTCCGAAGTCTGGCCATCAATCGCGCCGGGACCTCTCCGCCCGCTCCACGCCGCCGGAGGCTCGCAAACAGGCCCTGTGAGCCTCTCACACGGCCGTTGCCGGCCCGGAGCGGGCGCCCACTCCCGTACAGGGGGGCCCTGTCACCCCTTGGTGTTGAGCTGGCAGTTGGCCGTGGCTGAACGGACCGCAAGGAGCTCGCGTCAGCGTGTGCTGCAGGCGATGCCGCTCCCTGACCTCACTAGCGGTGCCGGCTCGCTTCGCGATCCGTCCTGGGTAAGTTTCAGTTTCCGCCGTGAGTCAGATGACGGCTTCAAAAGGTGGGGGAGGTTAAACTCTCGGAGGCATGCTGAGAGGTGCAGAAAAGGGGCTGGGAGTGGTGGGCCCAGCGAAAGTAACATGTCGGGAGGTGGGGGCGGTGTGGTGAGGCTGCTGCGCCAGCAAGAAGAAGGCGTGCTCGTGAGAGAGGACCCATTCGCACGTGAGGAGGCGCCTCAGTGGAGGTTATGCTCACCTCTGCCAGCAGCCACATCACCTCGCCTGCAGCCTCTTCACCGCGCCTGCCTCACTTGCTGCCTCGCCTGGAACCTTGCAGCGGACGCGACGCCAAGCGGCGAGGGTAGATGCCGGGCATGGAGCCGCACAGGCCATGCAGCAGACTGCATGCGCTGCCGACATGTCATGGCGAAGCCCTGAAAGAGCTGCCCACGGGGGTGCACTGAGCCGGACGTCAAAGCTACCGGCAGCAAGCGTCGAGTGCGTCCATGTGAGCCTCCTCCCAAGACGGAGCGGAGCGCACACAGAGCGAGGCAGATATTGCCCGTGCGGTCCAGCCTGCTGTGGGCAGGGATGCAGACGCGGCGTCCGGACCTGCGACTCGGCACCCTCGACACAGCCCCTATACCCACCAGCGCCAGCTCGGTCGGTCTTGGCGGAGTGTGGAAGCCCAGAGTAGGCACACGCGGCTCATCCTGCCTCCGGCCTTAACCTCTGACGCACCTGGACCTGCGACACTGTCTTCCGACGTTGGCTCCTCCCTCCTCAAAGCTGGCCTCCGGTGGGGCGGCGGTGCTCAAGAGCCCCAGCCTGCACGTTGCCCACACGGCCAAATCTAGCGTGCGGTGAACCCCCGCAGCTCCCCGACCAGCGAGCTGCTCCCGTCAGGCTCTGTTCCTCGGAGGTTGTCCAAACCATGAATAGCGGACCGTCTCTGTCTATGTCCGTCCGCTTCTGTCCGCTTCCGGAGGGGGAGGGAGGGCCCCCTTGCACGCGCCGCGGGACAGCACGCGCCGCCTGCTGTGCATAGCTCGGCAAATGTGTGGGTTCAGGCGATCCCCGAGCACCTTGTCAGCCAGCGCACCGTCGGGGCGCGACGGCTCCAGGCCGGCATCGGGCACTCAGGAGGCTCACAGGGGCCCCGTGCGAGGCCACAGCGGTGCGGAGCGGGCGGGAGGGGTCCCGGCGCGGCCCGATGAGCAGATCTCGAAGCGCATGCGCGGCGCGGAAGCCTCCCGAGCGGGAGCGGGCTCGCGGGCGGGGGTAAGGGGACCAGGGGCGACCTCCGGGCGGCGCGGCGCGGCGCGGGGAGGCCGGGATGTGCGGGCGTGGGGTCCGGTTCCCGGAGCATAACAATCACACAGACAGACAGACGCAGGGATATTAGTGGTTTGGATTCGATGCGGCCACCTGCAGCACAAGACCCACGTTTCCACCAAGTCAAGGGCTTTTAGCGTGCTAGCGTCCACACCACTAATAGCCTTGCGTCTGTCCGGGTGTCACGCTCCGAAACCCGGCCTCCCGCGCCCCCGCATCCGGGCCTCCCCGCGCCGCGCCGCGCCGCCTAAGAGTCGCATGGACTCTGAAAACCCCGCCCTCGAACTTGCTGCCGCTCGCGAGGCCTCCGCGCCGCGCATGCGCTCTGAGATCTGGCAATTGGGCCACGCCGACAGCCCTTTCACCCGCTGCGCGCCGCCGGAGGCTGGCACGGGGCCTCTGCGAGCCTCCTGAGTGCCCGTGGTTGGCCTGGAGCCCGTCGGCTTTGCAGGATCTGGTGCCCGCTCCGGAACCGGGGGACCCCGTCACCCCTCCCGTGTTGCGCTGGCACCTGATAGCGGCAGAACAGAGAGAGAAAAGGAAAATGGCGAGCGGGGGCAGCTTTGTGTCCCCGCGGGTTTCCACACCACTGCGCGAGTGGAACGTCGAGGAATCGGTGGCCGTCGGAAGAGGCAGAGAGGTGAACGGGGATGACACGTGTCCCCGGTGCGCCCTCGCCCAGCTGCCCGCTCCCTGTCTCGACGCAGAGGTCGCTCAGAGGTCGCTTGACTCGCGGTGCCATTGTGCAGGTCTGCGCAAGACGAGGCGCCGGCCGAGGTCACTCCCATCCGCATGCCGCGGCGCATCCTGAAGGTGTGCAGGCCGGTCGTAAGCGAGGACGGCGTGCTGGGCCTTCCCGAAGGGTGCGTGCTTTTCCTTCCTGCCGCCGAAGCGCTCCGGCGAAGCGCTTGAGGCCAGCTGTCACCCGCAGTTCGCGCTCGCCACCAAGGTTTCGGGCGAGGCAGCGAGCGTCCCTGGAGCGCCTTCCTGCCAGTGTGCGGCAGGCGACGCGTGAGGAAAAGCGGGCGAGGCGCGAGGCTGAGATGGAGCGGCTCCTGGCGCGGGCGGGCGTCAGCATCGGTGCCCTCCATGCCCACATGCCCTTCTCTCATGCTTCTCTGGCGACCCGCTCCGGGAGCGCCCGCCCGGCTCCGGATGATTCTGACATCTGTGCTTTGCAGGCGTGCGCGCGGTGCCGGGCGCTGCCCTCACCGGCGTGCATTCGGTGGAGGCCAGCGATGCCGGCCTGGAGGCCCTGGCGGACCGCCCGGGCAGTGGAACGCCTCCGACGGCGCAGCAGGTCGCCGCCGTCCTCGGGGAGGAGCTGTCGTAGTCGTCGGCCGACGACCGAGCCCTCCTGAATGCCGACCATCGGGACTTTGATGTGCCGGAGTCTCCTTCGTCCGGCTCCGAGTACGTGCCCGGGGAAACCAAAAAGGCCCGAAAACGACGGCTGGACCGCGAGCGGAAGAAGAAACAAGGACGCTACACCACCTGATACCCGCCGCTTGCACGCTGCATCCCGACCGTCCATGTTGTAACCGACCTTCCGGGCTCTGTGAGCCCTAAGTCTTGACTACAGCCTGCCATGGCGCCGAAGCCTGAAGGCGTGCTCGCCTGCTGCGCGCGCGGAATTCGATGTCGACAGCTTGGTGGGCCTGCGCAGAGAGTGCGCTTCGGTCTTTCCGCCGATATGTGAAGCCACCGAGGTTACAGGCGCGGCAGCATGCGCCCCTGGAGGGGACGCCGGCCAGCGTGAGGTGGGCGAGGCGCGCGGAAGAGGCGGAGAGAATGCTGGAAAGGCAAGCGTCAGCACCACCGCTGCGCGGCTTGCCCATGGCTGAGAACGCGTTCCCAATCTTTTTTCGAAGTGGCATCGTCCCGGACTGGTGAAGGTTGGCAGAGATTGAGCAGGGTGGAAGGTTCGCAGGTGTTGGATGCCGACGATGTGCTGCCTGCAGTCGCCCTCTCGTGAGGGTTGGCGAAAGGACGCGAGACATTAGGTGCACCGGCTTTCAGCCGCGGGACAAGCTGGTAAGTCATGCGACCGGCGCTCCGGCGCATCAGCGGCCCGGAGGGCTTCTGAGTGGGCCTTTCTTGCGACTTCGGACGACGCTGCGCGAGCCGAAGGAGAAGCGTCCCTATCCAGCTTACACTGAGTTAAGCCACCGCACGATAGTGTCCGACCAACTCACGATAGTGTCCGACCAACTCTCTTCAAAACCCCACTAGTTCGATTCCGGGGCGAACCAATATCGATTTGGTCGATTTCCACCTCTGACTGTGTTCGACCCTTGGGCAAGGTCACACAGCTCTACTAGCGGGGCCGGCTCGCTTCGCGAGTCGTCCTGGGTAAGTTTCAGTCTGCGCCGTGAGCCAGTCTGCGCCGTGAGCCACATGGTATTGAGTGGTTTGTTTGGGAGGTGAGTCTCAGTCTGCGCCGTGAGCCACATGGTGCTGAGTGGTTTGTTTGGGAGGTGAGTTTCAGTGTGCGCCGTGAGCCGCACGGTGGGTGCGCAGCGTGGGTGAAGGTGGAAAGACAGCGGCAAATATTGACATCATAGCGGTGGACCGGATGCCCACGCGCGCCTCCTGGACACCATCATAGTCGACCAGCTCGAGTGTCGAGCACAGAGAGATGGGGTTGCGCGTCGGCCAGCGCTGGTTGCGGCGCTCGATCTGGTCAGTGAGCATGAGTAAGTGGATTGCCTTGACGAAAAAGAGCTTGGTGAAGGTTGGATTCTCAGGGCCGGGTTGAGAGGCTTTCAAAAGAAGAGGATTGGACGTGGTTGGCCCAGCAGCCACCTCGCCTCGCCTGCCGCATTCTCGCCTGCTGCCGTCTCATCCGGAACCTTGCAGCTGACTGGTCTCCCAAAAGCCCTTGCCCCGGCAGGCCAGCCTGTAGGACGGAAGGCGAGGGTGGAAGGGGGGTTTCTGCAAGGAATAAGGGCAAGGCGAGAGGAGAAAAGAGGGGAGAGGGGGACATGGCCTGCCAGGCAAGCGCTGTGCTCGATGGGATGGTGGCACACCTTGGGATGGCGGCGCTCCCTGCCTCAGTGGAGAGGCGGACGCCGAGGCAGGTGGCAGCAGCCCCACGTGGCAACAGGGTTGCCACAGCTCACCAGCCCCGGACGTCGCCCGCGCAGGCTTTACGGAGGTGCCGTGACGCAGTGGCCTGCCCCACGGCCATGTCACACGACAGCGCGGATCCTCCGCCTCCCTGACTGGCACGGCATCCGGGTCCGCTCCGGCGGCGGCCCTGCAGGCCGCGGCCATTCAGCTCTTGCCTCACGGCGCCTGAAGTGGGCAGCAAGCCTCGATGCCCACCTCTTAGGGGGGGCATCCACTGCCAGTGTCCTCCACCTGCCACTCGCGGCGCTTCCTGCATGGCAACCTCAACACCGCCCAACAGCATCCAGACTTCAAACGGGCTCCCTACAGCCAGTCGCGCACCCGGGACTGGGACTCGCGCCATCGCCTCCGACGACCCGCCACGGTCCAGCTGGGCGCCTCCTGCACGGACCGCTCGGAAGCCCTTCCCTGCAGCAGCCTGTCGGGCGTCTGCTGCTCGGCCACCCGGGCTGGCGCTCCACCGCCCTGCGCCGCGCCCTGCGCGGGTCCGGCGCGTCCCTCCCGGCGCACACACCATCAGCAGCCCTGCGTCCGCACAATTGGATGCATCAGCTTCACACACAGAGACCGACGCGACGCTCCCGGTCAGATTGCCAGCACAGCAAAAGGGCCATCCCGCCGCCAAGTGCTCAAGTGACAGGTGAAGGTGCCACGTGATGGCACCTGCGGACGTCTCCGCCCGTTTCCGCTGCTTCCGCTCCCTGTCCAGCCGCCGCCGCCGCTCTGCTGCAGACTCCACCACCTTCTCAGCTGCAACCGCATCCGAGACACGGAAGTGCTCGCCATCCAGCAGCTCCTGGATGTCAGCCGTCGCGCCACTGGGCGCAGCCACTGCAGTTTGCCCGCCAAGCGCGGCAGCAACACCGCCTTCCGTCAGCGGTGGGCTGTTAGCAGCGAGGCGGTCGCCAAGCGCTGCCAGCTCAGAGACGTCAACCGAATGCACTCCACAAAGCTCTGCGTCGGAGACGTCTGCGGGGCCTACAAAGTCACACATCTCAAATAAGTGCAAATTCACACAGCAAAAGACATACTTCCTCAGATACCTCCTGCTTTGCTTTCGCGCCCTTGTTCCCCGAACGGTGCAGGTCATAGGGTAGCATCTGGACGCCATCGGTTGCTGCCAGAGGGGGCATGCTGGTTTGCTGGAATCCCGCCATTCCTTCTGTGTTGTCGTCCTCCAACGACTGCATCTGTCCTAACTAGGGGCAGCCGGGATGGCTGCCTAGCAGTGGCCGTGGAAATAAGGATCATGGTGCGGGTGCTGATGTTCAGCACCTTGCCTGCAGCCGCTCGCACAGCAGCGCGCTTCAGCCTGAGGCTGCAGCCTGGACGGGGACAGTTCCGGCAGAGCCAGGAGGCATCTAGGACAGGGGCGGACTTAGCGAGAGAGTACTCGCCGCAGACCCGGCTAAGCCACGCATCAGGCAGCCACATGTGGCCAATTTGGTGAGAGGCGGTCGCTGCAGCAATAAAGCAAATGGCTGCCTCAAACCGCCTGCAGCAGATAGCCTGTAAACATCGCTCACTGGGCAGCATGAGGCGGATGCAGCGGGGCAAGCTTGTGGCAGATTAAGATATGCCGGTGCGCCTTCGCAGTTGCTGCTGTGTGCCTCCTCCTCCTGGATCTTTCTTTATTGAGAAACATTGGGAAACGCATCGGCTTGGCTGCTCAAAGCATGGCGGCAGCATGCGGATGACCGCAGCTCTGACTCAGCGCATGCAGGGGCCCAAGAAGTTCAAGACGGCAAGCAGCTGTTCAGCGGGGGTAAAAGGAATGCAGCTCACCGCATATAAGTGGGCAGCTGGCTTGTGCGGTAGCTTGTGCGCAGGCTTTGGCTGCGGAAAGATTGGTCAGCACCGCGGCCAGAACCTGCCATGGGCATGCCCAGCATGTGAGGGGACCGACTCTGAGCTCTCCCCTTCAACAGAGAGGGCAGTTTTTTTTTCAACGGTCTGTACCATTGCTCTTCTACAAAGGTAGCTGCCTTCACCAGGGCCATCATATGACACCCACCAGCCTCCCCCACCACACAGCAGCTGGTGGGTAGAAGGCGCGTCGCGCCTCGCCTGGTTCCGCCAGCTGGGCATGATCTGCAAGACAGCGGCACGAAATGTAAAGAGCTCGGCATGAGACAAGCCGTCGATGCGATGTGCTTGCATGCCCAGAACGCAGAGTGGCGGGAGCAAGCACTGGCAGGCGTGTGACCAGCTCTGGCCCATACAAGTGCAGTTTCAAAAGACCAAAATTTAGGCGTGGTGCCATGGGCAGGTCGGGGAGGCGAGGGGAAGGAGGCGGTGCTCGCAGGGCTCTCACGCAAAGTGGCAGCCACACATGGGAGGAATTTGTAGCACCGATTCGGACTGGTCAAAGGGCGGGCAAAGAGGCTTGCCCTTGCGCTGTGCGCACGGGATTCAGCGCCACTTGATAGGCGGTTTCTCCTCCCCACCGGCATTGCCACAAATGGGACACGTCAGCCGGCTTGCCGAGCGCCCCTGGAGCAGCATCATGTGTGGCAAGGGGGCAGCAAGAAGGGGGTGTGGCTGGGGAGATTGGCTTTTCTTACCTTCATCTCGCAGTTGGCAAATTTGAGCCGCCGCATATGGCTTGTGCGGGGCAAGCAGCGAGCAGCGGGCCTGCATAGGCCTGCAATTGCCCGGGCGTCAGGCTCACTGCCAGCAGCGGCAGCAGGGCATCGACTCAAGCACCATGTTTGGAGCCGTGTACTCAACAAGAGGCATAAAATGGCACGTAAGCTGCTGGGGATTGGTGGTTTTGCTGCGCGGATCTGGAAAGTCGGGGTTCCTTTCACGCTTTCCGGCGGTGGCCTGGCTATTTCAGTGACGCCTTCGCCTCCGCAAGGGCCCGCAAGCCGCCCGGTGAAGCAAGAGACCTCAATATGTGCGCGCTGAGAGCGGCAGTGAAAATGCGAGGCCCTCGCGGCTTCACCCGAAAGACGCTAGGCTGGCAGCATATGCCGCGCCGCCGCCGCCGCCAGTAACAATTCGTAATTGATGGGCTTGGCCTCAGCAGCCGGCTGTAATTCCATACGCATGCAGCAAGGAAGCGATTCGGAGAATGATACGCCGGTCTTATACTCCCTCAGCAGTACAGGAAAGTCGTTCCGGCCTGCCAACAATCACAGGGGGACCAGCTGCGCTTGTCCAGTGCGGCAGCAGGCTCCTGCCAGCTCTGCCCGGCTGCTGTGCACAGTAGAGCAAACATGATGCCAGACAGAGGTTCCTTGCAGTGCTGCTTTGCCCAAAGTCCGCATTGAAGCTGCGCGGCTCAGTGCTCCCTTCTCCAGGAGACAGCATTTATTTGCTGTTGTTCGTAGACAGCATTATTTGCTGTTGTGCACTGCACACACGGCACGCAGGCGCAATGCTTCTATTTGAGTGCAGAACGCTGAAGCGTTTGCAGGTTCTCTTCCTGACACTTTGAAAGCTGCTTCCTGGCCGGCAGCACACTGGCCGAATGGTCTTGAGGCACATGTGGTGCAGAGCGGGCGCAAGAGGGCCCCAGCAGGGGGGCATGGAGGGCGATCTTCCGGGCGCAATACATCAGCGATGGGCGGAGATGGAGGAGTTACACCACAAGCAAGCCTACGCCGACGAGGGTTGAATCCAGGACTGCATCCTGAACCCAGGAGGCCAAATGTATGATTATTCTCTACGCTTAGAGCTTAGTCTGCATGCCTAGGAAAGAACAGGAAGGTCAGACTGAGACAAAACAGACTTGGGCCATCAAAACAATCCTGGACGTTTGCCGAGACTATTTGCGAGCGTCCTGGATCTCCTCCCCGGTCTTTGCGACCATCTTCACGACCTCGCACAACGTGCGCAATGGCTGTAGGGGGTTGCTGACGTCATGTCTCTCGGCAAAGAAGCTGGCCACCCTCTTCATGCTCGTGTAGGCCTCCTCCTTCCGCGCCTGCAGTTGCAACACTATGTCATCAGCTCGAAGCAGCAGATACAAGCCAGGTGGACAGGCACAAGCGGTAAGCAGCAGGCTGCACCTTCAGAGCTGCCAGCTCCTCGGACTTGGAGGCCTCAAAGTCGGCCATCCTTCGGGCAAACTCGGCCAGTGCTCCCTCGCTGACGTCCCGCAACGACCGAACCTCGGTCCTGATCGTCGTTAGCCCGTCTTCCAGCTCGTTGAAGTAGTCATCCAGCAGCTTGAGCTGCAGACATGCTTGACCGTTGGTGGACCATGTCTGCAACGGCGTTTGCTTTGAGAGGCACAGGTAAGAGTAAGAGGGCAGCACCTGAATGCCAGCGGCTGCCGCGAGGTGGGGCATGCTGGCCCGCAGGAACGTCTTGGGGTTGATGCTCCGCTTCTTCACCAGCTGCAGCAGGATGAACTTGAGCAGGCTGGTCTTCCTGTCACTCGCCTTGACGTCCGTGAGCCTGAGCATGGACGGCAGCCGGATGCCCCCGCTGTCACCGTTCTTGGTCCCCGAGTCCAGCACGTTGCTGAGCTGCAGGGTGGCTGCCAGCAGCAAGTCGAGGTCCGGCGATGTCACGACCTCCTGGCAGGCTGCCATCACGCAGTCCAGACTCCTGTGCAGCTGCAAACACCCAAGCCCACAGTCTCAGCGTGAACAGCCTCTGCCACCGGCTTTCCAATTGTAGCTCTGGCCGCTGATTGCAACCGAGCAACCCCTTTTTGGGGGCCGAAGAGCCTCACCATCGCTGCGGTCTCTGCAAAGGAGAGCATGGCGACACTGGCCTGGATGCGCTGGCCCAGCCGGGAAATGTCCATCACGCTGCGGAAGTACTTGTCCACAGGTGCCAGCAGCGCGAGGTCACTCTGTCCCTTGTAGAGCGGATGCGTCCCCTACGCGCCAGGCCAATCCCTTGACACCAGATGGACAGCCAAACTGCAGCACATGGTGGTGCCGTCAGCTGGCTGAGAATCAAAACTGGCCGGATAGTAATTTACCTCGAGGTACTCCCTGAGCTGCTTCTTCTCCTGCTCGTCCGGCAGGGTCGTCAAGAGGCCGTGCAGCTGAGACAGGTCGAGCCGCTCCAGGCACATGCTTGAGAGCGCGGCCTGCACGCGCCAGAAGGCACAGTTGGATTTTTGGCCAGAGGAGAGTCATTGGACCAGTCCCAGTCAGGAATGCCGCGCAAGCCAAGCAGGATGGACAGCAGGCTCGTTCACGGACCGTCAGCTCCTCGGTGGGCATCCGGATGCCAGAGAGGATGATGCTGACGTTATTTGCCCGCTTCGTGTCCACAAACGAGACCAAGTTGTTCTTCTTGCGCGCGACGAGCGCGCTGGCTGTCTTCGGGTCGACCAGCTGCAGCGCCAGGCAGCCGGATGTCATGAGGGGTACTGCTTGGCGAATTAATTCCGAGAGCTGCCTTGCCTGACAATCTCCAGCCCCCGCAGCGGCGGCGCACCTCAAAGAGCTTGCAGACATGCTCCACGTCGATGTCAACGGCCGGCTTGGGCTGCTGCCACGTGCTGCCAGAGGGTGCGCTCCTGAACTTTGACAGGTGCGTCTGCTTGAGGCGCCTCCGCTGTGTGTCCGGAGTGGGTCCGCCCTGCACAGGTTCAATGCGCGAGCCACATCAGCGTCGCTTGCAGAGAACTTCCCCAGATCCGCTTGAGCAAAGGTCAGCTCCCCACCTCGGCGCCAGGCGTGGTCCCAGCAGCGGCAGCCGGAGTCACAGGCTCGCCGACGTTGCCTGTCAGAGGCTTGCCAGGGGGCGGCGGGGGGGCTGGCGGCCCGCGCTTTCCGGGCGGCGGTGGAGCCGGCGGCGGTGCCCGCTTGCCGGGCGGCGGAGGGGCCGGCGGCGGTGCCCGCTTGCCGGGCGGCGGAGGGGCCGGCGGTGGCGCGGGCCCTTGCTTGCCAGGCGGCGGCGGGGCTTGCGGCGGCGCTGGTTTAGCCGGCGGCGGTGGGGCTGGCGGAGGGGTCACTCCGCTCCCCTCTCCATTTGTAGTCAGCGCGGCCTTTCTGCCTCTCGGTAGGGGCGGCGGGGGCGGCGCCGGCGGCGCAGGCCTTCCCCGGCTGGCCGGTCGAAGCTCGCCCGGAGCCGAGGCGGGCTGGCTTGGCTGTTCATCAGCCTGCCGGCGCAGAGTCGGGGCCGGCTGCATGGCTGCCGCACGTGGCGGGTCCCTGCAGGCTTGCCCGCGCTCAGGAGCAGCGACTAGCTCAGCGCAGCTGCCACGCAGCAGGTCCTGCTCGGCGCCTGCATCGAGAAGCAGAAAAGAGGTCGTTAGGCTTGTAAACGTGTGAAGCAGTACGGCTCATAGAGTTGATGGCCAGGTGCAAAGGGCGAGCAGGTGCTCACCGTCAGTCCTCGTGAGCCTGCCAGACGGAGCCCAGGCCGCCTCTGCCACGTTGGCCACTTCATCCTTCACAGCGTTGGAGTCCGGCACGTCCTCCAGCAGCTGCTGCGAGCCGCTCTGGCTGTACACGCGGTTGAAGGAGCTGCTGAGCGAGTGCATTGCCTTGAGAGGCAGGACGCTGGCCCTGCAACATCCAGCTCGCACCATCAGCACTTGTATCAGATGGTCGCTGCACTTGGCACCTGGCACAGTGCTGAGCGATGGGATCTTCATGTGGGCTTGGTCGCAGATGCCTGCAAATGGGCTGCTCACCAGGTCTGCTTCTCGGTCTCACGCAGGATGCCCTCTGCCACAGCATTTGGCACCTCCCGGAGCACCCCCTGGGCAGGCTTGGCGCTCCTGTCAAGCAGCAGGAGGTCTTGTGTCAACACTGCGTATGGCATGCTGATCAGCAGGTGCTACGATGAACAGTGGGGATGGGTCGGAGGTCTGGTCGCACCGCGTGCTTTCCACGCGGTGCAGCAAGCTGTGCTTTGTCCGTGAACTCCGCGCGTGCCGCCTGCTGCTTGGGGGCGCAGGAGTCGCAGCCGCTGGCACCGCCCAGGCAGCCAAGGGCCGCAGCTGCTGCGTGAGCATCCTGCATACGCGTTCGCGGTGAGATGATTGCGCCCATTGTGCCCAACACGCGCGTCCCGTGTATGGAATGCTTCACACCTGCTGCACTGCTTTGGCGAAGCATAGCTGCGGCTCTCCTCGCCGCAGGGCTGCAGCCGCTGCTGCAGGTGGTCCGCATCTGGAGTTCGCGGCTCGCCCAGCATACTGAGCTGCGAGCGTGCCAGCTCGCCAGCATGCAGCTTTGGAGACAACAGCGAGCACAAGTCAGAATCCAGAGCGCTGCAGCAACTCTTTTTGCATGTGTCTGTGTCATTGCGGAATCTCACCGTCGATCTCTGGCCTGCAAACAAGGTGAGAGCCGATGACCTCAGTACGTTCGTTCGCGTGTCCCACAATTCCAGGTTATCAGCACAGCGCAGCCTGCGGCTCACCTGGAGGGCGCCACGGCTCAGCGGCGTGGACGGCCCTGATCTGGCTGGGGGGGCCGCTGCCAGACATGGTGCCTGCAGGCGCTGCAAACCGCGGCTGTGGCCTGGCCTCCCGCAAGATCCTCACCCTCTGCAGCTCGGCGTCCGAGGCCTGGAAGCCTGCAGGCATGAGGCAGCCCAGACATGAGAGGAAAAGGAAGAATTTGCCACCCCAGATCTGCTGTCAAGGCGAGGGAGACGTGTGCCAGGGGCAGCACCTGCAGGCTCGCCGACGAGCGATGCGCCCGTGCTCCGCTTGACGCGGACCATCTTCCGCAGCCGCGCCCGCGAGTCCGTCAGGAGGTCGTGGACTGACTGTTTGGCAGCAGGTGGCTCCTGCGCACAGCACATGCATGAGTCCCGCTGGCGATTGAGAAGGCGGGCAATCTTCCTTGGTCAAGCGAGCACAATTGCTCAATCAACAGGCAGGGAAGCAAGGCACTCGCCTCGTCGAGCGCAGGCAGCCCGCCCAGCGCGCTGCCATGAAAGGCCTGTGTACGCGCCTTCTGCCCGTCTGTGACTGGGCACAGGCTCGGCCTGCATGGCCAGTTGGATCCCAGCTCAGCCGAACGTCTGGGGCGCTGTATGAAGAGTGAGACTCCACGTCATCCATATGGCATGCTGAGGAAGGCTCACAGGGACTCCGAGGGCTCGTCCCTGTTGCCCGCCCTGTGCTGCACCTCGTTGGGGTCAGCATTCTCCCAGCTCCTCTGCAGCTGACTGCTCGTTTGAAACTGGAAGTCCGCCTGCTCCTCGGCTGGCAGCTGGCACAGCGCTCTCCGAGGCAGCCCCGTGACACTGCTGGACTCGTCAAAGAAGAAGTCCCTGCCGTGCAGCAGCATACCCAGGAGCCGCACCTGCACGAGCATCAAAAAATGAGGCCGCAAGGGGATGCGTCAGCAGTGCTTTGCGAAGAGCGTGCAGGCGCAGAGAAAGGCGCCATACCGACGGGTCCTTTTCAGGAGCCAGGGCTGCGATCTGCCGGAAGGGTCCCTTGTTGCATGCGAAGATGAGGGGCCCAAAAGTCACAGCGAGCTCTCGGATGTCGGCCGACGAGCCCTCAAGTGCCTGCTTGCACAGCGAGCTGACCAACATCCGCAGCAGTCCTGCGCGGGCAGCCGCAGTTGATGCACTGCCTTAGTGAGCAGGTCTAGGCACCAGCCAGTGCCGACCAAGGGGTTTCGGATTCACGTGCGCACCCAGGCTTTTGCCTGTCAGCCGCCGCAGCAGCAACTTGAGCACAAAGGGACGCAGCTGCACGTTGTCCGCCACGCCAAGCAGCTGCATAGCCGCCTTGTAGGGGAGGACGGGCTCGTCCAGGGCTGTAAGGCAGCGCTGGAGAGCCTCCAGGAAGCCTGGACTGCCATCGTCGCCTACATGACCAAGCGTGGACTCAGCCCCGCCGCAAATGCGTGGACGCGTGTGTGTGGCGTACCGCTCGCACGCAAGCTCAGCCGCCCAGCCCCGGGCAGGCCCGGCCTCAACATCCAATGCTGTTGTGAGAGCTTGGCGACGGACTCAGCAGCCGCTCTAGTCGGCGATGTCCCTCCTTATCGCTGTCCCCGACCGCGTATGCCCGCAGTCCGCTCGGCACGCCGCAGCTAGAAAGCCCGAAAGCGCTGCGCAAGCGGTGCATCACGTGCTCGAGGCGCGCAAAGCCGCGCCGTCGCCGCTTCCTACCGTCTAGAATCGGTCACGCCATTGCCAAACCACCGACAGCTCGCCTCATGTCTCTCGGCTCTCGGTGTCTGCTGGTAGAGGTTTGAAGCGCGACAGGGTATTGCGGGAGGGCTTTACTTGTGCGTGCGTTATTACTGCGCGGCTGATATTGCTCTAGCCAACTCATTATCCAGTGGCCAGCGTGCTCTGCTGCTTGACTAGTCCCGCTTGGAGAGATAATTGGGATGCCAACGTTGGGATCTCGCACGAACAATATGCCGCCGGGCTGGGCAGGGTGCGGCTCTTCGGCTGAGAGAGTGCTTTAGTTTTCAGAGCTCTGCCCATTTCGAGGTGCAAGTTGAGTTTAGGCCGCCATCACAATATCGCTCATTTCTGGCCTCCTTTGTTTGAGCACGGCAGGACTACTTCCCAAAGCAGCTGGCAAAGCACTGAAAAACCATCGTCTGGAATGTGTACCCAATATACTTCAGGCCGTAGATGCCACCCGGGAAATAGGAGAGTGCAAAGTATGCCAATGCCACCACCTGCGCAAGCAGCGACGCTGGATCAGGAAATGGAAATTTGAGATAGCAGCACGAATGGGCAGTTCTCAGTGGCTCGTACCTGGGCCGCACAACACAGTAGCGACAGAACGTAGCTGTGCATGGCCAGCGAGGCATACAGCGTCCCGCCCATGCTTCCAAGGTAGGCTGTCGACGGCAGCAGCCCGTCAGCCCAGCGCAGCCCGCCAACTGGCAGCATGCATTTTGCTCACCGTGCAGCTGGGTCGCACCGGCGGTGAACAGCAGCCGGTCGCTGCTGAAAAGGTGCGCCAGTTGCGCTTGCCAGCCGCGCAGGGTCATGAACGCCGACAGCAGCAGGATGGAGCCGATGGTGAACGTCAGAGCAAACTTGGCCGGCGCTAGGATGATGACTGGCAAGAAGAGGGAGAAGGCAAGCACGAGGAAGAAGAGACCAGTGCCCAGCAACGCCGCAAAGTACTTGAGCTGCGTTGAAGAGGGTAGCGTCCTGTTCGGCAGCAGCGGTGGTCAGTTCATGCGCAGCTGTCGAACTGATCGAATCGAAAGGACGGGCGCGCGAGTGCGCAGACCCGGACAATTGCGTGTTGACGCTCCCAGTCACGCCTGACACGCCACTCGTTATCCGCGACAGCGACGTGCTCATGTATCTCGACATCGAGGCCGTGCCTTCTTCCATCTGATTCCAGACTTCATCCGTCCGGCTGGGGCCTGTTCGACAGCCTCGTGTCATCCTCATGGTAGCCCACAGAACATTGTTCTCGCTAGAGCGGGCTGCGGCCAGGCGCACCAGCAGACTCTGCTGCATACGAGTTCCACGCCGCGAGCACTGATGCAGGCGCGTCCGGCTCACTCGCCGTCCGCTGGCCGAACAGCTGGCTGAAAAAGCTGCTGCCGCCGCTTGCCTGGGGTGCCTGGCTGCTTGACGCCATCCTTGCTGGTGGAGATGGTCTTGTTGAGTGTTGTTTAGGCCTCAGCAGTGTAGGGTAGCAAAACAGTCGAGCACAACCCTCGCGCACTCCCTCCCTCATTTTGGACGCTCTACAAGCTCTCCTCTGCCAGGTAGCGTTTGAGCTTGTCCGCCTGCTCCAGCACGCTGCGCCGGCTGGTGCCGCCCTCGGTGTCTCGCCGCTCTGCCGACGCGTCAAAGTCCCACACAGAGGCGACATCGTCCTCGAACAGCGGGTGGATGGTGCGCAGGTCGTCAGGTGACAGGTCGGACAGCTCGCAGCTGCGGTCCTCCGCCATCTTGACCGCCGCCCCTGAGATGTGGTGCGTCTCCCTGAACGGGACGCCTGCAGCGGCCATGCAAGCTTGTGCCCCCAGGCCCCGGAGCGGCGGCTGTTGGCAGGGCCAGGCTGGGCGGGGGAAGGCACTCGCCTTTCCGCACCAGGTACTCTGCCAGGTCCGTGGCTAGCATGTCGGCCGACAGGCCAGCGCGCATCCTGTCCGGGTTGATCTTGATGGTCGAGATCACACCCGTTGCGATCTGGATGCAGTCGCTGATGGAATCGACCGAGTCGAACATCAGCAGCCAGGCCTCCTGAAAGTCCTTGTTGTAGGTCGTGGGGGCGCCCTGCAGCCAGAGGATGGTGGTAGCTGGTACCCACTCACACTGGGACTGGCGAGTCAGCCGGCGAGTGTGATTGGGTGCAAACCTTCATGACGGCCAGCAGGCCGGCCAGGTTGCCCTGCAGCCGCCCGGCCTTGCCGCGGATCAGCTCCAGTGCGTCCGGGTTCTTCTTCTGGGGCATCAAGCTGCTGCCTGCGTGCCACTTGTGCAGCGTCAGGCCCTGGGCTGCAGTCAGTCTGCAAGAGGGAAACAGGGCCGCCCACCGGGGGCGCGTGCCCGCACCGGTCGCGTACGCGTCGCTGCACTGCACAAACTTGAACTGGCCCGAGGAGTAGATGATCAGGTCCTCCGCCCACCGCGACAGGTGCACCGCCGTCGTGGCCGCGAAGAAGAGCGTCTCCAGCACAAAGTCGCGGTCGCTGACGGCGTCCATGCTGTTGGGGCACACGCCGCCGACAAAGCCCAGCTCAGCGGCAATCTGCTGCCGGTCCACGCCAAAGGGGTTGCCCGCCAGGGCGCCTGCAGCAAGGCGGTGCGTGTGTCATGGTCGTCCCAGCGAGTGCGGGGGACGGAGCGAGTGCTGGGGCTGCGGCTCAGCCGACCTGAGCCGAGCGGCAGGGTCGCGACTCGCGGGAGCAAGTCCCGCAGGCGCATGTCGTCGCGCTGCCAGGCCGCCGCGTGCGACAGCAGCCAGTGTCCCCACCGCACCGTCTGCGCGGGCTGCAGGTGCGTGAAGCCGGGCATGACGACGTCCACCTCCGCCTCCGCACGCGCGACCGCCGCCTTGAGCAGGTCGGCCAGCGAGGCCCGCACGCCCTGCAGAGCCTTGTACAGCCAGAGGCGCGTGTCCGTGGCCACCTGCGCGCAGGCATTGGCGCGGGCTCGGCACTGCACAGGCGCGCCGCCGCGTCTGGCAGAACGCTGAGCAGGGCTCGAGCCGGCCGCACCTGGTCGTTCCGGCTGCGGCCTGTGTGCAGCTTCCCTCCCACCTGCCCGATGAGCTCTGTCAGGCGGCGCTCATTCGCGGTGTGGATGTCCTCGTCGCCTGCCTTGATCTCAAAGGCGCCCTTCTCCCACTCTGCCGCCACCTGGCCCAGGCCCTCCACGATCGTCTCAGCCTCCTCGCTCGTCAGCACGCCCGCCTTGGCCAGCGCACGCGCATACGCCTGGCTGCCCTGGCAGGCGTGCAAGCGTCATCAGCCCCGCGCCGCCTGGCATACCCGCGAATTTCAAAGCCAAGCCTGCTGCCCCACCTGGATGTCCTCTCGCCACATGCGCTTGTCAAAGGGCAGTGACTCGTTGAACTTTTCCATCAGCGGGTCGGTCCGTCCCGTGAAGCGGCCGCCCCACAACTTCTTCTGCCCCTCGCCGCCAGCTGCCGCCTGCAGAGGCCGCACCGCGGCGGGTCGTTGCTCATCTGCGGCGGGGAGCTGTCACGTGGGACAAACAGCGCCTCGAAAGGCGCTCTCCTGGAAGTACAGCGCTTTCAACAAAACAAATTGCCACATAGGTAGCGCGCGCTGATCGCCAGCGGGCAAACGGCTGGGCGTACCGCAGCAGGGGTGACCTACCATCGCGACGCGCGGGTGCGGTCGACAGTTGCGACCCTGCATTTGGCGCATTCGGTCAGTGGTATGTTCCACTCATCGTTTCTGATTTGTCAAAGCGCAAGAGCGGCGGTGCATGCCGATGGGACAAACGCGCACCGGCGGCAGCGAGAGGCAACGTCGCAACGCGCCCGTGGCGGCTCCGGGCAGCTTGATCTGGCTGGGCTTCATGCTTGTTCGCGAAGGCGCTATGGCGACTGGCAGCAGGGCTGCGCGAGCTCTGAGAAACCTTAGAGCGACCTCGATCGTGCGACGATTTGTGCGAAAGCCACAAGGCGACAATGGGAGATCCGGGTCCATCGCGCATACGAACAGACGAAGACGTGCTGCGCGATACATATAGGTGCTTGCTCGACATGTCGTTGAACGAATGGCTCGGAGTAGAGAAGGTTGCTCGGGGCCAGACCCCCTCTGGAGTCTCTGCTAGCTGACAGAAGCTAGTTTCCCACAGGGCTGCATCCGTGCAGGGAGCCCGGGGCGCAGGTGCAATAACAGGGCGTGTTGCAATCGCAGGTTTGTGCGCACAGAAGCAGACGACCAGTCCGGGAAGGAGTGGGAGGTGGACCTGGCGAAGAAGTTCTATGAAAAGCTGTACAAGGATGTCGCTCTGATCGACCTGTCAAAGTACAAGGTCGCGCCTGACCCCACCTGCTGCGAGCGCTTCCTCCGCAACCGGACCGTAGCTGAGTGCTTGTTGGACGTTTCCCCGCAGAAGGGGAAGTATGGATGCAGGTGGCGGACCAGACAAGAGGTTGTCGCCGGCAAGGGCGAGACCAGTTGCGGCGCGCTCGACTGTGCAGAGCGGGCGGGCCTCGAGACGTTCGAAGTCCCATTCAGCTATGCGGAGGACAGCCGGGAGAAGCTGGCGCTGGTCAAGGTCCGGCTGTGCCAGAAGCACGCGCTGCAGCTACAGTACAAGAAGCTGCTCAAGGCGTCCAAAAAGGAGGAGAAGCGGAAGCGGAAAGAGGAGGCCAAGGCGCTGGAAAAGCAGGCCCAAGCGCGGAAGAAGCGGAAACGAAGCGGGCAGGCGGCAGAGGAGCCTTCAGACGCAGGTGGCGCTCGCGCCTGGTTCGGCAACATCGCTGCCGTACCTGGGCTCGGAGACAGGTGCTGAGCCTGCAGCTGGGGCATGCAGGAGGGAGCGAGGCGGCGGCCAGCCGAGAGCACCGGGAACCGCCTGGCAGCCAGAGCGCGGAGGATGCAATACAGAGAGAGGCTGACGAGTTTCTTGCGCAGCTCGTGTAGAAGGTTACTGTAGCAGTATAACAACTCTCAATCTTGTTCCGCAGCACTGCGCTCACAGTCTCCTGCGTCTGTCAGCAACGCCAAACAAGCTCTCCTGGTCTCTGTCCCCCGAGCAGTCGCCGACGCACAGCGCTCAGCTGCGCTGCAGCACCAGCGTGAGCTCCGCCTCGCAGCAGAGCTCGCTGCCGATGTACGCCTTGGCGTCCACCTTGGCGATGCCGAACCGCTTGTTGAACTTGGTCAGCTCCACGCGCATCATCTGCCCCAGCCAGTGCCGCCCTTTCGGTCATTCCTTGGAGCTTAGATCTCGCAACGGGTTGGTAACGGCACACTGCTGGCGGCGGCAGAGGCGCCCACCAGCGTGTCGCCGGGCACCACTGGCCGTCGGAATTTGCAACGGTCAATGCCGCCGAAGAAAAAGTTCTGCTGCTCGGAGGCGTCCTTCTTCGGGTCCATGAGCACGATGCCGCCCAGCTGGGCCAGCGCCTCCACCTGCAGGACGCCTGCCAGAGTCCCGCAGGCGCCCGCCTTTCAGCCCTGCTTAGCTGCAGAGTGTTGAGCCCCTCTGGACTGGGAAAGCACCGACCCGGCATGATTTTCCGCTCCGGAAAGTGGCCCGTAAAGAAATTGTCATTGGCGGTCACGTTCTTGTAACCGACCGCGTACTTCTCCAGCTCCAGCTCCACCACCCGGTCGACCAGCAGGAAGGGGAACCTGCCCAACGGCCGAGACATCGTTGACTGCCATTTGGCCCCCTGGCGCTCCGTGATGATGGCCCAAGCCAGCACCTGTGCGGCAGGATCTTCTGGATCTCCTCGATGTCCTTCACCGCCGGGAAGGCGTTGCCAGACTTCTCCACCGCCGATGCCGCAGGCACCTCGGCCTGCTGCGTCTCGGCCACCGCCCGGCCAGGCACATACCTGCAGCTACAAGCCGCTCCTGAATCTACGGCTCTCACCGACGCTGCTGTCGGAGCGGTCGGCTGCGGTCGGGACATGCGAGGGCATGCATCGCCTCGATTCGTGTTGCTTGGAACGACTCTGCGATCAAACTTATTGCGCAGGTGTGCATGTCTTGAAGAGTCGTTCACCTCTGGCGGTGTTGGCTGGGCGCCGCGGCGAGACTGCGAACTGCAGATGGGTGCCGCCGAAGTTTGGCGGACGAGCCCGCGGCATGCGGCAGCTCCGCGATGCTACTCCTCATCTTCAGCGTCATGATTGCTTGCTGCTGTCTGTGGTTGGAAATCAGGCTGGGCTTGCGACCTTGGACTCCAAACCTCAATCCCCCTTCCTACTTTTCTCATTCAACCATCAAACTTTTCACTTTGGGGCGATGGCAGGCGGCAAGGGGAAGGCCCGGAAGGGCGGCAAGAAGAAGAAGAACCAGAGTCGGAAGACACAGGCCGCCGGCGACGCCGCCGATGGCCCGGCGGCCGGCCTGGGCAGGACGGGACGGCAGGAGAGCAGCGAGGAGGCGCGCAAGCGCAACCCCAAGGCGTTCGTGTTCGCCAGCCGCGGCAAGGCCAAGGTCCAGAAGCTGCGTCGCGCGGAACGGGAGCAGAGGCGCCTGCACGGTGCGCCCCGAGCGCGATGCGGGCCGTCGACGCGCCCCCCGACACCCACATTGCCGTCCTATACATCTGTTTGGAGCATCAGCGACACTTGGTTTGCAGCACATGCACAATCGATTTGCATCTTTGGTACCTTCACACGGTTCTCAGTAGCGGGAAGAGGGAGACGCGTGCGCTCTGCAAGCACAGGGCGCTGACCCCTGGCCGCCCTGCCCGGCAGTGCCCAAGGTGGAACGAGCGCCCGCGGAGCCGCCCCCCTTCGTCGTGCTGGTGCAGGGGCCGCCCGGCGTCGGCAAGACCACGCTCATCAAGTGCATGGTCAAGCACTATACGCGGCAGAACATTGGCGACCCCAAGGGGCCCATCACGGTGATCGCGGGCAAGGCGCGCCGACTGACCTTCATCGAGTGCCCGCCGGTGCGCACACCTCCCTTCCCCTCCGTCCGTCCTCCTGCTGCTGCGGTGTGGCGGCCAGGCTGACCGCCGACCGGCCGCAGGACCTGCACGGCATGCTAGACGCGTCCAAGTACGCGGACCTGGTGCTGCTGCTGGTGGACGCGGCGTTCGGCTTCGAGATGGAGACGTTCGAGTTCCTCAACCTGCTGCAGGTGCAGGGCTTCCCAAAGGTGATGGGCGTGCTCACGCACCTGGACGAGTTCAAGGACGCGGCACGGCTCAAAAAGACGAAAAAGGCGCTCAAGCACCGCTTCTGGGCCGAGATCTACCAGGGCGCGTCCCCGCTGGCCCGGCCGCCGCTGGTTTGGCGGCGACCGCCACTCCTCATGGACTCATTTGCCCAACCCCCCTGCCGCCCCGCCTGCAGGCGCCAAGCTGTTCTACCTGAGCGGCATGCGCAACGGGCGCTACCTGAAGCGCGAGATCCTGAACCTCGCGCGTTTCATCGCGGTCATGAAGTTCCGCGCGCTCGCCTGGCGCACCAGCCACCCGTACCTGCTGGCCGACCGCTTCGAGGCGCGCAGCCCCCCGCGAGCCCCGCCTTGGAGCTTTGCTGTGCAGCTGGCGCCCCAGCGCCTGACTCCCCGCTGCCTGTCCGGCGGCAGGACGTGACGCCGGAGGAGGCGGTGCATGCGGACGCGCAGTGCGACCGTACGGTCACCCTCTTTGGCTACTCGCGGGGGACCAACATCAAGCCGGGCGCGCGCGTGCACCTGGCCGGCGTCGGCGACTTCACCGTGCGCCTGCCGCCGCCCTCGCAGGCACTCAGCCGCCGAGCAGCGAGGCGCAGGCGAGCTGAGGCTGCGTGGCCCTCTCGCGCTCAGGTGGAGGAGATGGACGCGCTGCCGGACCCGTGCCCGCTGCCCAGCACAATCAAGAAGCGCGGCCTGAACGAGAAGGAGCGGCTGCTGTACGCGCCGATGGCGGACGTCGGCGGGCTGCTCTACGACAAGGACGCCGTCTACATCAACCTCCCCGACTGGAAGGTGCCTGCGCCCTCCCCAGGCTGGCACAGCCGCCCGCCGAGAAGGGGGTTGCTGCTCCTGACGCCCGCGCCCCGCCCGCAGGTCAACTTCAGCGGCGCCAAGCCCGCGCAGACGGAGGGCGAGGCGATGGTGCAGGCGCTGCAGGCGGGCGGGCACGAGGTCGACCGCAAGCTGGACGCGGCGCGCATCCGCCTGTTCTCGGGCGCGGAGCCGCTCGCGGGCGGCGCGGCCGGCGCGGCGGCGGCGGGCGACAGCGAGGCGGACGAGGATGAGGACGAGGGGTTTGAGGAGGGGGATGAGGAGGAGGAGGAGTCTGAGGAGGATGGTGAGGAGTCTTTACTTGGGAGCGGTCCTTTTGCCTGCTCCCCTGCAGCCGGCAGCTCGTGCTGAGGACGGGCGGCATCTTCGCAGAGGCGGACGCACCTGTGCAGCCTGCTCGGGCAGACACGCGCGTGCGGCGGCGCGCCTTCTTCCCCGAGGACGAGGCGCAGCCGCTGTCCGGCGGCGAGTCCTCGGACGAGGAGGAGGCGGGCCTGGAGGAGCGGGAGGCACCCGGCAATGAGTCGGACGACTCTGAGGGTGCGCCCCCCCCCCGCAGCATGCCAGAGTCCGCTGCTCGGCTCGAGAGGCCACGCTGCGGCGCTCAAGGCCCGGCGGCTGCGCAGGCCTGGGGCGTGCCGCGCGCTGGAAGCACAACCTGCTGAAGGGCGTGGAGGCGCGGGTGGGGCCGCGGGACCCGGACCTGCACGCGCTGGTCTACGGGGCGGGCCAGGAGGAGGTCAGCGCCTGCCCTCTGCATTGAAGAGGGATGCGAGTGCAGCCAGGCGCGTGTGACGGCGACTGCAACGGGGCCTCGTCCTGGCAGGAGGCGGGCGGCAGCGACAGCGACAGCGACGGCGACCTGTTCCGGCCGCGCAAGCGCGCCGAGGAGCAGGCGCCGGCGGCGGACCTCAGCGCCGCGGACGCGGTCGACAGCAGCCGCCTGCCGGAGCAGCTCGACCGGCTGCGGGTGTGGGAGGCGCCGGAGGCGCGCGAGCGCCTGCGCGACCGCTTCGTCACGGGTGGGTGCCGCGTGACAGCCACAGTGTGATTAGCACCCAGTGAGGCGCGCCCAGGTCGCAGAGGGCCCCGCCGCCACTTTGGCCGCAGGCGACTGGGAGCAGGGCCGCGCACGCGACGAGGCGCAGCCCGCGGCGGACGGCTCCGGCAGCGACGATGATGAAGAGGTGTTTGGCGACTTTGAGGACGTGGAGACGGGCGCCCGCTTTAGCGCGGACGGTGACGCGGCCACGGCGGCCGCGCTGCGGGCGATAGAGGACGAGCGGCGGGCGCGCACCGAGGAGAAGGCCGCCAAAAAGGTCGCGTTCGACTCGGAGTACGATGACGGCACGGCCTCTCCCACCTGCCCAACCGCCCTTCCTCCTGGCCGGGCAGGGGGCGCGTGTCTCTGACAAGGCCGAGCGCTGCAGGCGGCAGCGGCGCAGTCAAGGACCGGTCGGCGGGCGGCGGCCAGGAGGCGGGGGCCGAGGAGGCGGGCGAGGAGGAGACGTTTTACGACGCGATGAAGCAGGAGATGGCGGCGCGCGCGCTGCGGACGGCGGCCGCGCTGGACGCGCTCGACCCGCAGCAGCGCGTGGCCATGGAGGGCTTCCGGCCGGGCACCTACCTGCGCCTGCTGCTCCGAGGCGCGGTGCCCCTGTCGCCCCGGCGCCGTGAGCCAGCAGTCGGGCGGGAGGGGGTATCTGAAGCCCCCCTGTGGCCGGCGGCGCAGGCGTGCCGTGCGAGCTGGTGCGGCACTTCAGCGCGGAGCAGCCGCTGCTGGTCGGCGGCCTGTCGAGCACAGAGGAGGCCCGCGGCTACCTGCAGCTGCGCCTGAAGCGGCACCGCTGGTTCCCCAAGCTGCTCAAGACGCGCGACCCCCTCACCTTCTCGGTCGGCTGGCGCCGCTTCCAGTCTGTGCCGGTCTACGCGATCGAGGACCAGAACGGGCGCCACAGGCGCGCCCTCCCCGCCTCCCGCGCGCCTGCCTGCCTGCGTCCCCTGCACCCGACATGCTGCAGCTGAGCCTTCTCTCCCTCTGGTGCCAGGATGCTCAAGTACACGCCCGAGCACATGCACTGCCTGGCCAACATCTACGGCACGCTGGCGCCGACCAACACGGGCGTGGTGGCCATCCAGTCGGCCGCGCCCGACCAGAAGGTCTGGCTGCTCGCTTCCATGCAGCTCCCGCGAGCCGCCGCGCCCCCCTGTCGCCGCAGCGCCTGACGCCCGCGCGTGCGGCAGGGCTGGCGCATCAGCGCGACGGGCGTCGTGACCGGCCTCGACGCGGCGCCGCGCGTCGTCAAGAAGCTCAAGCTGACGGGCGCGCCGACGCGCATCCTGAAGAACACCGCCTTCATCGGCGGCATGTTCAACAGCCCGCTGGAGGTCGCCAAGTTCGAGGGCGCGGCCATCCGCACCGTCTCGGGCGTCCGGGGCACCATCAAGAAGGCGCGCCCCCGCCCCCGCCGCTGCCGTCCCAGACCCGGCACCGCCGCCGCCCGGGGCTGACGGGGGCTGCTGCTGCCCGCCGCCAGGCGTGCGCGCCGGGCAAGCAGGGCCGGGAGGCGGGCGCGTTCCGCGCGACGTTCGAGGACAAGCTGTTGATGAGCGACATCGTCTTCCTGCGCGCCTGGATCGCGGTCGACCTGCCCCGCTTCTACAACCCCGTGACCAACCTGCTGGGCCCGCCGCCCGCGCGCCCGGCCGCCGCGCAGCAGGCGTGCAGGCCCCCCTTGCCAGCCGCCCGGCCGCGTGTGCTCGGTCAGGCCAGGGCTCTTGACACCGCCTGCGCTGCGCAGGCTGCCAGGGGCGACGCGGCCGGCGGCGGCGCGGCAGCAGGAGCTCCTGCTGGGCCGGGGGCCGCCTTTGTCCCGTCTGCCACATTCGAAGGCGCGCGCGAGGGCTACCACTTCACCACCGGGCCCCTCGGCACCGGCTACTACTCCGAGGTGGGCGCCACGGAGGCGCCTGCTGCGGAGGAGCCGCCGCCGGCCGCCACAGGTGGGCACACACTCCCTCCGTGCCTGTTCACGCGAGCGGAGGTCGCATGGGGGGGCGCTGACGCCTCGGCGCCTCGCGCGGCAGGCGGCCAGGACGCGCAGCAGGCCGGCGGCGGCGACGGCTGGGTCGGCATGAAGACGGTGGCGCAGCTGCGGCGCGAGCTCGGCGTCGGCGCGCCACGCAACGCCGACTCGCTCTACCGCCCGATCGAGCGCGCGCCGCGCCAGTTCAACCCGCTCAAGATCCCGCGCTCGCTGCAGGCCGGCCGCCCCTCCCCCCGCTGCTTGCCATCGGCCCCGCAAACGCCGCCCGAGCTCCGTCATCCGACCTGAGCTGAATGATGTGGCTCTGCTGCCCGCAGGCGGACCTGCCGTACAAGAGCAAGCCGAAGAACATGGCGGAGCGCAAGCGCAAGACGCTCGAGCAGCGCCGCGCGGTCGTGCTGGAGCCGGGCGAGCGCAAGGCGGTCAGCCTGGTGCAGCAGCTCAACGCGCTGCGCAACGCCAAGGAGCAGAAGCGGCGGGAGCAGCAGAAGCGCAAGCGCGCGGTGCGCCTCCCCCCGCCCCCCTGCTGATGCGGGCGTCCCTGTCCGGTCCTGCTGGCTGCGGCTGACCAGCACGCATGTGCGCCGCAGGAGCACGCCAAAAAGGTGGCAGAGACCGAGGCGTGGCGTCAGCAGCTGAACAAGGAGGAGCGCAAAAAGCGCGCAATCCAGGCGGGCCTCGCCGAGAAGTTCAGGAACAAACGCGCGCGCCGGGAGTAGGCTGTCTTGTTTTTTCCGGTCTCACGATTCCCTGTAGTGTTGCATGAACGCTTGGAACCGGTAAACGCTACACTGTGCCTGGCCAGCTCTGATGTTCAGCTCATCCCACTAATTTTGTTTCCTAACAGAAGAGGCTGTTACAGTAGGCTTTGACATGGTAATCTTGCAAAGTTAGCACTCAGATGGCCGACTTCTCAGCCTTGATGCATTGACATCCACTCCCTCGCATCGTCACTACAGTTCAGAAGGTTGCGCTGCACTGCATCTGGCAACCGGATACCACCGACCTGGGCCGGTTTTTTTGCCGTATGAGAGGAGCATGAGTCACGTACCGCCCAAAGCAGAAAGCCAGGGGGACTGATTGCGACCATTATCTGGATTATGCGTTTTAGTCAGGTAAAGAAGTCAGCTGCAAGAGCGGCAGCAGCCGACCGCCGCGCGCAGAGGCGGAGAAAGGGCGAGCTGCGGTGCGGCTGACCCGACCATGAAATTATTAGCCAGTCAAGACGGCTGCTATTTGAAGCGCAGGATGGCTGTCACAAAGCCCTCATACTCGTGTTGATGGCCCAGAATGCCGGCATCCTCGCGGTTGACTTCCGCTGGCTGCACCTGGATTGCCAGGCCCTGACGCTCTACCTCTGCCTCCAGCCGCGCCAGGTGCGCCTGCTGCCGAATGGCCAGGACGAGCCTGGCCTCCCCTTGGGCTGACAGGCGATGAGCAATGATCGCAGCCAGCAGGTCGGCATGGTACACCTGCGGCACACCAGCCAACTCAGCGATGCACAGGGCTTCAATCGCCCCCGCGACTGCCGGGCGTTGAATCAAAGCTCGCCTCATAAATCAGGTCCGATCCCAGAATGACAGGAAAGCGCTGGCCAGGCTCCAGGGGAGACGGCTCGTCGGCGCTCCTCGGCCGGCCAAGGTTTGCGTCCTCACGCTGCAGTGCCGCAGCCTGAGGCCTCGGCACAGCCTCTGACCAGTCCAGCCATCGCACACGCATTGTGCCCTGTGGAGCAGAACGCGACCTTACAAGGCTGCTTACAAGTGACAGGGGTTGCAGAGCAGCCTGACTCCTCTCCATTTCGTGGTCATGGTTATCGCACCACTTGCCAGCTGGCCATTCGGCCCGAAGCACTGGCCAATGCGCTGTCGGCAGAGTCGTCTGCAGCGTTGCGTGCCGCACAGGCCCACAGGTTTGCAAGCACAGCAGCATCGTAGTCGGACAGCGTCACCTGCAGACGCTCATCGGTGAGGCTGTTTTGCTCACAGAGCCCGCCACATCCTCCGTTATGTCAGCCACCACGAACGGCTGTGCAATCAGTATCACTGGCATGCTCCTTCCTGCCGTCTGCCCAACCAGAGGGCTGGCGCCTTGCCTGCTTCGCTCCCAGCTTGGCGGCCAGAATGCCCACCAAACCGCAGCCGCTGCCTAGCTCCAGCACGTCCTTGTCCCTCACATGCTCTGGATTTGCTAGCAGCTGCCTGCAGCACACACCAGGGGTGGTGAAACGCAGATCGCAAGCATGCAACAAAGACGGGGCGCCTGTCGCAGGAAGGCAGCGCGGCTGGCCTGCAGAGGATGTGGGCCGAGGCCCAGACGCGCGCGCCCAGGCCCTCGCTGAGCGCGCCCTCCTGCACCCAGACAGCGTGCTGCCCCAGCTGCACTTGCCGCAGCCTGCGCGACTGCGCCGCTGGGCCGCTGCACGCGGCGATGGCAGCGGCACATGCGCTGACGATCTCCTCATCATCTGCAAGGCAACTTCACACTGCTTTTCAAAAAATTCAGTGGGATCGCAGTCCCACACGCTGCACCGAGCCCTCACCTGTCCTGGAGAGCAGCTTGGTGAGCACATCGACGGCGCCTCCTAGCCTCGCCTGCAGCAGCTGGCAGTGGTCAGGCACTCGCAGAGGATTGTCAGCTTGGCGACCCCAAAAGAGCCTGGCAGCTTGCCTCCTCTGCGTAGGCTTCGCTTCTGCCCACCTCCTCTGCAAGCTGCAGCACCGCCTGCTTCCTCCTGCACCTCGCCTGATGAGCACGTGCTCAGTCCAAGTATAGCCGCTGAGGCTGTGCCGTGCTGATTGGGCTGGCGAAGAGCGCACTGGGATGCTGTGCCTTTGGCAATCGCCTGCAGCCACTTTTCCGTCCGCTCAGAGGCGACCAGCAGCTCGAGCCAGTCGCCTTCGTCGGCGCTCATCAAGGTCTGCTACGGCGCTTGAGCACATTGCCGCTGCAAGTGCAGTCGTCCGCATTGAGATCGCGTCGCGTTACAAGTTTGCGAAGGTGCCATTCCCAATCTGAGGGCAGCAGAAGCACTGCTGCACTGATCGTTGCACTTGCTGCGATAGGGACTAGCTCAGCTCAGCTCAGGAATCCGCTAACTGCATGTCATCACATTCCGATGGACCGCTTCTCAGGCCGAGATTCGGACTTCAAGGACGATCGACCGCCACGGAATCCCATGTCTAAGTTTCTCAGCTCAAGCAAGCCACCTTGAAGGGACTCTTCTCCCTGCTCAGAGGCCGAATCCACGCTGCTCACTCTCCACGCCATCACTTGCAGGCACAGCTGCAGACCCAGGAGGAACAAGCTTCGGCAAGGTGGAGATCACAGTCAGCAGACGTCAGGCGCAACAGGCTCAGGCAGTGGCCGCGGCGGTCAGGCCCCAAGCGCCTCCGCCCCAGCGCGTGCCCCCTCCAGCCTGGGCAGGTCAGCCGCCGCTGGGGGCAGTGCTGCTCGCTACAAAGGACGGCGTGTCGTTGGACAGCATCGCCCTCACACGGCCTATGACGGTCCTTGGCAGGCACATGCCCACCACCTTTGGTCACTCGCGGCAGCCCCCATAAACGCCTGCTAAGCACAAGTTCTTGCCGCAGAGGCCAGGCTGCGGACGTCGTGCTGGACCACCCCTCCCTCTCCCGCCAGCATGCCGCGCTCTGCTACCGGCCCGCCAACAGCCAGTGGGTGCTGCTGGACCTTGGCAGCGTGCATGGCACCTTTGCAGACGGCAAGCCAGTACCCAAGGTGCGGCAGCCGAGCAGGCGGCGGGCAAGTAGATCTCTTTCAATAGCGGTCAGAGCTGCCCAACCCAGCTGGTGTCTGCAGAACGTGCCGATGGACCTTGCGCCTGGCGCCCAGCTGCGCTTTGGCGGATCCAGCCGCACCTACACACTCAGCAACCCCGCTGTAGCAGGCGAGTGCCACTTAGACTGGCAGTGCCGGCATGTCCTACCTCTCAGCAGCAACGCTGATGCTCCTCCCTTCGCATGCTGCAGTGGAGGCTTCGGCTCAAAGTGCAGGTGTCGGCACAGATCCCATCTCAGAAGCACAGGCTGAGCTCGCGGCTCAAGTCGGCCCCAGGATGGACAACCAACCAGGGCGCTTTGCTGGCTTGCTTCAGGTCTAAGACCTCCCTCCTCTTCCCTCTCATGCCATCACAATGTTTGCGAGGCTGACAAGCCGCTTGCATATGCAGGAGAGTACAATTGTGCAGGATGGCTCTGCCGCACCAGCCGCAAAGCGCAAGCCGCCTGAAGCCCGCAAGCGGCCGGCGCCCCCTTCACTCACGCCGCCGGCTGCCAGGACCAGGCTGTACGACAAGCTGCCGCCGCCAAGCAGCACAGAGAGGAACAATTCATGACGGCGGAGCAGAGGCATCAGCGTGCGGTTTGTTACACGAGTGTTGCGCGAGACAGAACAGAGTCGTCACAGGCTTGCAAGTTGATCAGGCCGCACACGCCGCAGCCGAGAAGGGCAGATGCCTGACAGCGCCGGCACAGGCACAGGCACGGCCACTGAGGCCTGACGGCCTGTTGGGGGTCAGTGAATGCGAAATAAGATGTCAGGTCTGCCACGCCCACACGTGGCTTAGGCTTCTGACGCGAGGCACCTAGACGTGCGCCACCCTACATGGGGCTGCTTGGGCGTGGCAGCCACAAGCAGCTGCTCCCTGCTGGCAAGAAAAAGCGCACGCTGCCGCTAGCCTAGACGGCAAAATGGAGACATGGCCACTCGCGCCGCCGTGCAAGGCGCGCGCACGCACACCGCTGCCCGGTTCGCACTTTTGCACGCAAGCCCAGCTGATTCCTGCGGTTTGCCTGCGTTGGGTTCCGGGGATTCCGCCGCTTCAGCCCTTCCTGGGCGGCGGCAGGTTGTCGGTCTGGAATTCCAGATCCGGCGAACAGAGGATGTTGAGCAGGAAGTCGTTGAACTCTTGGTACATCTGCAGGCGGCCGCCGCAGCCCTTGTGTTGTGTGCATGAGGCTGCCGGTGGTGTGGGTGTGGGGAAGATGAGGGGAGGGGGCGCACCACGGGCGCAAAGTGCACCGCGTCAAAGCTGTACAGGTTGAGCCGCTGCTCCAGCGACTGCCGGCTCAGTGCCCTGCGGCGCGTGCAGCAGCAGCAGCTTCAGCTCACCCGCCGGCTGTCACCCGCAGGCAGGTTCGGCGGGAGGGGGGCCCGCTCGCCTGATGTCGTACAGCTGCCAGGGCGGCGTCGCCTCGATCGCGCGCAGGCTGCCCTCGTTGACGGCGTTCCACGCCTCCTCCTCCACCACGTCGCCGACCGTGTTGGTCGTGCTCTTCCACAGCAGCCGCGGCGGCTTGCCGCCTGCAGCGACGGCGGCGCGGCGCAGCGCGCTCACACAGTCCACGACATAGCGCTCGCCTGGGGCTCTCCTCGAATTGGTCTCGTTGGGGGCTTCGAAGCGCTGGGCACCCGGCCGAGCTCATCCCGCCGCCAGAATGCACAAACAGGGGTGGCGGCACGTTCGTGGACTACATCCCTCCCTGGCCCAACTCGGGCATGCTGGCCAACGCAGCAGGAGGGGGAGAGCGACGGGCGCACTGGCGGTGGCGTTGCTGAAGTAGTTGCCGTGCTGCATCACGATCTGGAAGCGCGACTTGTAGTCCGCCCCCGAAGCCGCCCAGTCGCGCACCCAGATGCCCATGTTCAGGATGACGGCGTCCGGCATGCTGGACCGTGCGGGCAGCTCGCGCATCGCGTGCATCAGCGTCTCGATGCCCGCCTGCCAGTCAAGGCGGCAGCGGTCGGCGGGGTCGCGGGCGGCGGCGGCAAGGGTGGCCTTGCTGCGCGACCTGCTGGCGGCGCGGGGCACCTGGATGTGGGAGGGATTGTTGTAGACGAGCTTGTTGGAGACGCGGATCAGGTTGCCCTCCCGCCGGCCGTCGAACGTGGGAAAGTCCTGCCACCCCAGCGGCACCTCAGCCTCACCTGCCGCCCCACCAGGAACTGGCTGGCGAGCGATGGCAGGGGAAAGGATGAGGTGCCTTGAGCGTGAAGGCTCGGATTTCGTGGCTGGGCACGTCGCTGAAGCCGCCGTAGGAGCCGTGGTGGCAGTCGCACTCCTCGTTGGCCGTCGCGTTCACCGCTTGCTGCAGCAGCCGCGCCCCGGGCAGTTGGGCCATGCCTGCCCGCTGGCCGAGCGAGGCATGGGCTGGGCATGGCGAGGGGGCAGGCTGACCGTCTGCAGCAGGTAGGAGCCCGACTTGAAAAAGTCGTCCCAGCCGTCCCACTCGCGCTCGACGGCGAGCGAGCGGGTGTCCCCGTGGCCCCAGGGGGCCATGTACGCGCCCTTGCTCAGGAAGCTGACGAGCGACAGGTACTGGTACCTGCGGGCGGCCGCACAGGCCTCCAGCACCGTTTTGCAGCTCGTTGCGCTTGCAGCTTGCAGCACAGCGTGCTCTCTCCTGCTGCTGTTCCATGGGGGCAAGCCGTGCCTGGTCAGGCTGTCGCCGCCCATGAACAGGTGGCGGCCGCGCAGGCACTGCCGCGCCTCGGCGCCCGACAGCCGCCGCAGCCGGCAGTTCTGCGGCTCCCACCAGTAGTGCCCCTCGCTGTCGGTGTGCCACTTGCCGTAGAACGTCGACTCCTCTGTCGCGTTCAGCGTGCCGCACAGCGGCTTGTCAAACGCCTCCTCCGCCGACCCTACGTGGTTGTTGTCCCACGTGCCGCGAATCTTGGTGAAAAAGTCGGCCTGCAGCCGAGCCATGACATGATGCGATGCCCGGTACTGATACCAGCGCACAGCCGCACGCCTGGGAGGCGGGCGCTCGCCGTGCGAAAGTCCCAGCTGTACGTGTCTTGCCGCTCCTCCCACGGCTTACGATCACCGTAGGCCTTGCCGCTGCGTGCCCGCGGCCGGTCGGTTGGCTTTTTCCGCACCATGCGGCCGTCGCTGGCCGCCAGCAGGCATATGGCAGCGACCAGCAGCAGGAAGAGGCCTGTTGCCCGCAGCATCTTGATGGCCACTGGCTATGGCACCATCAGCCTGCCCTGCCGCTCTCGGAGGGACACAGCTTCAGCACCGGCCTGTGGGCGCCGGCCACGAGCGCCTTAGGCCGCCCAGCTCCGCGCAGATTGCCTTTCTCCGCTCCGCTCGCGCCCTACAGACCGCCTGCCCTTGATGCCTGCGCAGAGCGGTGCGCGCAGCAGTCAGGCGCACCATTTGGGGGCCTCAGAAAGCCTGGAGACTGGGGCAGCGCTCGCTGGCGCCCGGCTAGCGAGCGGTTGGAATCGCGCCTTGAGCAGGGAAGGCTCTGACCGACGGTTCCGAAGCCGCGTGTCAGGCCAACTACTGCGCGATGCGAGGACAACACAGCCGCAACACAGCCGCGCAGCGATAAGTGTGCGCCGTTGAAGATTGCCAACCTTCCCGCGCTAATAATCACGACGCGAACGACGCGAACGACCATCCACTTTCCGCTTTTCCGGTATTTGTGTGTTTCCGACGTACGTTTCCCCTTAAGCCGGTACCTAGTCGAGATTTATGGCAGGAGCGCGTTGCCATGGAAGAACATCATTCCCAAGATGATGGCGCCCTACCAATCAGCTCGGCAGACCGTCAGATCACGCAAGGCTCGCTATCGGACATGTACGATCCCACGCTCCCGTGCTGCGTCGGGCAAATAAGATCTACCAGCTGAAGTTACTGCCACATCAATGCTGGTTCAAGCTTGCCAGAGGTGCTGAAGGGAGGGAGAGGGTCGGTCGCAGACTTCCAACCCTCCAGGACCTGGTCGGCACGAATGGGCAACAGAAGAGCTGGCAGGCGTTCGAAGCGGCGACAATGCACAACGTCAGGCAGCTGATCCAGCGCAGTGCGGCCGCTGCACCTTCCATGCAGGCGGCAGGCCAGTGGCAGCCAGGCAGCTCACAGAATGTCCAGCCGATTCCCCAGCGGGGCCCCAACATTGACCCGCCGGCATCCGCTGCTGGTCAGGAAAGCCTTGGCGGCTCGCAGGCCGTAGGTATGCTCTGCACACCTTGAAGGGTTGCTCACTATGCCGATGGCTGTGCCATGGAACTGCAACTGATATGGGACGCCGCGGCAGGAGCCCCGGCGAGCGGCCTTCCGGCTTTCCTCCCCCCCAACCTCGCGTCTTTGCTGCAAGCCCAGATGCAGCAGGCTCAGGTCCGTCAGGCCCAGGTCTGTGCCTTCCTGCACGGCACCCATGCCACTCTGCAGGCTGCAGTCGCATTACACGCGTATGTGGGTGTGTCTGCAGGCCGGGTTGCTCAGCAGCGGCCAGCAAAACGTCTGGAAGCAACTGCTGCAGGCAACGCCTGGCGTTTTTCAGCAGCAGCTGTTGGCACAGCTGGCGCGGCAGCCGCAGCAGCAGCCGCGGCCGAGCGAGGCGACTGCGCAGGTGTGCTGCCCGGCGCTCCAGCATACTATTGATGATCCTGCTAGTAAGCAGCAGCTGAAGCTACTCCCCCCCCCCCCCCTTCTGCTGTGCAGACGCTCGCCGCTTCGCCGCCATCTATCACCACGGGCGGGACGGACTTGCTCACTCAGCAGGGGGTCAAGCGTGGTGCTGACGGCAAGGCCAAGTCGAAGAGCATGCCACACGCCCAGCCCAGGCGAGCCTGCGCAGCCACACGTCCACCTGACTGTGGGCGAGGGGCAAAGCGCTCGAGCTGACTCTCTCCCCGGCTGGCCCCTCCGGCAGTTCCAGGTCGACAGCACCGCAGGCGAGGCCCAACACCGACTCCGCGGATCGAAATGCAAACGATAAGCTGCCCGAGGACGGCGATGCCGACGCAGGCGCGTATCCCCTCGTCATCCCAAATTTTGATGATGGCGCACCTGCCGCCTTCCGATGCCTTCGACGCCCCGCGTCGTTGGGCAGTTCGCCACACTAGGCTTCAGCTGCTTCTTGACGAGCCAGCGGACTGTTCTCAGCGTCGCGCGAGTTTGTCCGATGCCGACGCGGGCGGCATCGGAGGTGCCCTGTGCCCCTCTCGCGCTTCCCGCGCGCACCGTGTCCCCGGAACACACCTCCCCTGGCTCGCACCGCCCAAAAATGGCCGCACCAGTGCGCCGGCGGGCAGCCCATAACCGAGTCTGGGGGGTTGGCGGCGCGGTACTCAACCGCGGCTGCCGCCCCTAGATGCGTGGGTTCGGGGTAGCGCCCGAATGTAACCCGAGTGGGCCTCAGCCTCGCGCCTTGGCCGCCGCCGGACGCCGGCCCGTCCCCGCCTGTTGACGCCCGAGCCGCCATAGAGCCGCCGCGCGCTTCCGTGCCTGCCCGGAGGGGCTGGGCGCGGTCGTGCTTAAACGCGGAGACAACGGGTCAGG
>BHFV01000265.1:0-23831 GCA_003568905.1 Trebouxiophyceae sp. KSI-1
GCCACGGGCTTCCGGCCCGGGGCTGTAGGCTCAGTTCGACTTTACAAAAGTGACCCGCTCTCCGCGAGCCAAGCTCTCAGATTGAAGGTTGCAATTCATCGCCAGAATCGTCCACTGATCGGCCAGCATATGCCCATTTGGCAGTCATGAGGGATTACAGGGGCGTCCTGGGCTACTTTCGGGGGCGATCGCTTCTGATCATCCCCATCGATGGCGCATGCCGCCGGGATCTCACGGTAAGCAGCTTATAGACCGCGAATCGGGACAAGCCACCGGTACGCCCGGTCTGCTCGGCTGGCTGCCATGGGGGTTAGCAAATGGCAAGCCCAACCTTCCAGCAAATTATGCAGGAATGCTAGTAGAAGCTTTTACTGCTCTTGAAGGCAGGAGGCCTCACGCTCTGAAGACCCACAGTCCTGGTCAGCGCTGGCTTGAGCCAGAGCGGGTAGTGGCTGTCGAGTGTGAAACAGGATTGCAAAGGGCAAAGAGTCCCGCAGTGGGTAATGGAATATTGCCACCTGACATGGCCAGAAAGAGAGGGACAGTGCAAGCCCAGCATCGGGGAAGACACAATTTCTTCAAGCCATCCGAGGCCTATCTGCGATGGCCTCAGAAGGAACATATGGCATTCCTCCATGACTCGAGAGCGTGGAAACTGTGAAGTGAAGCGATTTTATGGAGGGCTCGGAGGGGCGGGCGCCAGGACGGGTGTCAAGTCTACGGCTGTCTGTGATTGGAGTGAGGCAAGACTAAGCCTGAATAACCAAAGGCAGTATTCTGATACTCAACCTGAATGACCAAAGGCATTATTCTTAGACACTCCCGATGCATGTGGCACAGCTCTTTCCAAGAATCCTCTAGCCCTCAACTGATACCGATAGAGCCCGTCCAGGTCGCGAGGCGATGGCGCCACTGCGCGAACAAGCGGACTCGCCGTCTCAGGCTGCTTCTCAACCCCGACCATCCGCTGGTCGTCAACCTCGCCATCAGGTTCCCCAGCGTGGAGCAGGTCCACCTGAAAGCCGCCAGCAAAGAGGTGGTGGTTGACCTCGACAACGTCGTAGCGATCACGAAACAGCTGCCAAACCTCTCCTCCCTCCACCTGGATGACATTCACATTGCTGCCTCCTCAGAGGTAAGACAGCCGCTGCTCCCCTCGGCCTGCTGCGTGTGCAGGCTAGGTGCTGACCTGCCGGTATCGACAGGTCTTCGAGTCTCTGTCCAAGCTGACGGCTCTGAAGGTTGTCCCTCCCATGCGCGGCTGGATCTACGGCGACAACGTGCTAGGCCTGGCCGCGAGCTGCCCCGCCCTCCGGAGGCTGGACACCACCATGCTGCAGCTGCCTTTCAAAGACATCCAAGCGATGGCGGCGCAGCTGACCAACTTCTCAGAGTTCCACATGAACTCCAGCTGGCTGGCCGGGAAACAGCCGCCCGAGGGGCTGGCAGTCCTCAACCCCCGCGGGTGAGCAGGCGCACGGCGCAGCCACTCTGCCTGCCTTTGCCTGCACACACATCTTTCTCGCCTTGGGAAGTTCAAAGGCTCTCGAGAGGAAAGCCGCCATGCAGGAAGCTGCGCAGCCTGCGCATGGCCTTCAGCGGCCTCGGCCCGGAAGAGGCCCAGTCGGCCTGCGCCGAGCTGGCCAGCTTGACCAGTCTGGAGGAGCTGATCCTGACGGAATACGGCCTCTCCCTTGCGGGTCTGGCCTGGCCGCCCGCATCCGCCGCCCTTGCCGGCCCCCTCGCCTTCTGACCCCCGACACCGGTGCCTGCAGGCCTCCAGCAGCTCAGCACTCTGAGCCGACTCAGCAGCCTGGACCTCTCCGAGTGTCAAGTCCGCGTCGCGGAGCTGGGGCAGCTCAAGCAGCTCCGGCGACTCCAGGTGCTGAAGCTGAGCGGAATAAACAATGAGAACAGCTACCTGCGGGTCGGGGGCCAAATCCTCCACCTGGAAGAGGCAGACGACCCTCCGGACGCCCTGGTTTCCGTCCCGGCTTTCCCGGGGCTGCGCAGCCTGGAGCTGACGCTGGACGAGTGAGCCGCTGCCTCGCTCCGATCACCCCCCTCCTCCCATAGTAGTTGAAGTCGGCCTCGGGGCCTGGAGTGAGAAGGCGGAGGGTGCGCAGGCGTCTGGACTGTGGCACCCTCGCCGCCACGCTGCCGCAGCTCTCCCGCCTGCTGCTGCACTCCCCGCATGAGGGGAAAGCGTTCCCGCGGCCGGCCACGCTGGCGCGCCTGGCCCAGCTGCGCAGCCTGGAGCTGTCTGTGCGGCTCTCGCACGAGTCGCAGCTGTGCCACCTCTGCGGTGCGGCGCCCGCGCCCGCTGGCCCTGCTGGACGGGCGCAGAGCGTGCAGAGGCTGACGATGGGACGCTGTGCAGAGCTGAGCGCGATCACGCGGCTCAGCTTGCACTGCGACGCCGAGGCAGGGCAGGCGCCGGGCGAGCGGCTGCGCTGGCTGGAGGGCTTGAGCGCGCTGCAGCAGCTGCGGCTCGGCGGGAGCTGCTTCTCGGACCAGATGTCCTTCGCGCAGCTGCGGGCCAGCGCCGCCTGCGCCCCCCTCGGCCTGCCTCTGGCGCAGCTGGCGGCGCTCGCGCCCCCGTCGCTGCGTGCGCTGTGCCTGGAGGAGGCCTCCCAGGCGCCGAGCTCGCTGGCGCCGCTGGAAGCGCTATCCCTCGAATGGCTGCGCTTGCCGCCGATCTACAGCCTGCTGCTCGCGAGGCCGGGCGGGGTGCCGCCCGCGCTGGTCGTGCCCGCCACGAGGGGCGTGCGGCGCGAGTGGAGCGAGCTGCCTGGCAGCAAGTAGGATCACTCATGGCTGGACAGTCTCTGTTACCACTTTGTGCGAATGTGCAGTGAGTTTCCCAGCCCTGGCGATCAGGCGGGTTCCCTGGAGCAACCTCCTCTCCCGCAATTCAAAGACATTGCATGCTTTCCGGTGGAAGAAGACGATTCGAGAGAAGTAACGTCGTTTGACAAAATGCCAGCCCGGCATTCGACCCGGAGGCGCTTTTCCCGTCCAAACTCCAATACCCCAAGTGTCCTCGTCTCCTCTAGCCAGGATCTCAGCGCCTCACTGATCAGCGCCGCTTCTCCCCGGCCGATCAGCTGAACATCCAATACCATGGACCTCGCCGAGCTCTTAAATCACAATGATCTCGTGCTGCAGCGCGTCGTGGACAACACCGAATCCGCCGATCGCTGCTTCTTGCGCCAGGTGCTTGTCTTCTTTTCGGTTGAGTGCCACTCCAGTTCCATTTGAGGGTTCTGAAGTGCTCACCCATGCTTGCTTAGGCTTGCTCGTGCTTCAATGCTCAGACGACCAACCTCTTGTGGTGCGTCCATTCAGGTCTGCAGCCGCTGGAGGCGCTGCGTAAATAGGGCAACCCGCCGGCTGGAGCTCACAGAGGTTGTGGAGGACATCGGAGCGAGGTTTCCCGGCGCGAGCTGCCTGTTCTTTCGCAATTCCGACGAGGCCACAATGACGGATTTGGAGGCCCTGACAGCGCAGCTGCCGCACCTCAACTCCCTCACCATCACGCAGTTCTCTGAGCTGCGGGGGGAGCTGTCTCCTCAGGTCGGCCGTCCCTCTTGCTTGTGGTGCAACTTGACGTCCAGCGTAGCGTCTGGTCATCGACGAGTCACTGAGGCCCGGCTGCTCTTTTGATTTGCAGGGCGAGCAGAGCCTGGCAAAGGTGACCTGCCTCCAGCTGTCATCGATCCGCGGCGCGGTGGCCGCTGCGTTGCGCCTGGCAGGACAGTGCAGGGCTCTGCAACGGCTGCACCTTTTTGCTTCTCCATTGCCATTGACAGACTTGCGAACGACGGTGCTGCGGCTGGCTGGCAGCCTCACAGAGCTCTCGCTGCCCCACTGCGAACTGTACGGCGACGTGCCGCCTGGGGGCCTCAGCTTTCTCGACACCGGGTGAGCGGCCGGCTGTGCGTTCGCGTAAATGTTCCGCGCACGATGCCACATGCATTGCTTTCCCCGACTGACAACGGGGCCTGTGCTGCCGGGTGCAGGAGGCTGCAGTCCCTCATCATCTACCTCGAATCCTCCCTGATCAGCCAAGGAAGGACGCCTCCACCTCAACCCCCAGGGGCAGCCCTTGCGCAGCTGGCCTATTGTACCGGCCTAACCGCGCTCAATTTATGCTCAAGCACTTTGACCGATGCCGGCAAGCATCGGCTCTCTCCCCCTCCCCTCCTTGCCCCTGCCGACACACTCGGAGGAAAGCCTGCCATCCTTTTGACAAGGGGAGGCTGCACCCTCGCAGGCGTTCACCAGCTGAAAACGCTGAGTCGGCTCCAGAGACTGAATCTGAATAGCTGCCACGCCAAGATGGCAGAGGTGGCGCAGCTGGTGGCGCAGCTGACCGAACTCACCGAGCTTCGCATCCGCGACGAGATTCGGCACCAAGTGCCGGAGCACGACTTCTGCGCCGTCCTCGCGGCCGCACCGCAGCTGAGAAGCCTGGACGCGTGCCTGCACGGGTGGGTCACCCAGCGCCTGATTGCTGGGCTCAGTTTTTCCTTTCGAGGCTGCTGGGAGCAGCGGCGGGGCGCCGAATTTTGACCATTGCCCGGGAAACCATGATGATAGGCGCTATTCGCTAGGCGTTACAGCATCACGAGGCATGCAGGAATTCGCACTGGCTGACGGACCCGACCCGGGCTGCTGCAGGGAACGTGGGCTGAACGCGCTCGCGGCTCTCTCCCGCCTGACGCGACTCCGCCTCGATGTCAGAGAGGAGGTGGCGTTCGACGTCATCGACCGGGCGCTGCCCAGCCTGCCTCGGCTGAGAGACCTCACCGCCGTGGTCTGTGTTTCGCACGAGACGGAGCTCCAGCCCCTCTCGAGTGCGCCCTCCGCTCTTTCAGATGGCAGGCGCGGGCGTCCAGGCAGCCTCTCAACCCCACCGGTGTGGCTCTTGCAGAGCTGTCGGCGCTCACGCGACTGGACCTGGATTTTGGAGCGGGGGAGGGGGAGCAGTGCGAGGAGCGGCGGCTGCAATGGCTGGGCGGCCTGCAGGCGCTGCAGGAGCTCGTGCTGCACGGTTTCGTCTCGATGGAGGGAGGAAGGATCCCGTTGAAGCACCTGACACAGCTAGTTTTCCTGCGCCTACTGGACTTGCAAATTTACGCGCACACTGAGTTCCAGTGCATCCTTGAGGGCGACCTGGCGCTGCTCGAGCGGCTGCCGCTGGAGTGCCTGCGCCTGCCGGGGCAAGAGTTTCGCTCGGCCGAGGAGCTGCCGCCGCGGCTCCGAATCCCGTTCCTGAAGGGTCGCCGGCATGGGTAAAAATCTTAGTTTAGCAAGCAGGGCCTCTGAGCAGAGAGTGGAGGGACTATTGAGTCTGGCTGGGCTGGTGGACGATGGCAGTGCGTCTGCAACACGTCTGTTCAAAGTGTGAGTGCCTGGCAATTCTGAACAATGTAGCTTCTTTTTGAAAAGAGACTGCTGCACGTGGATTCACCTGTTGGGTTCAAGCCACCGCGGCTTGGGCAGGCATGCCGGCAGCAGCCCCGGAAAGCGTGCAGCCTACTACACCAATGAGTGGCGGCGCAACATGTAAAAAAGTCATTCCGAGCCGCACGTCTCCAGATGCCATGCGCCCTGGTGCATTCGGAGGAGCTGCTCCTGAAATTACTGCTCCAAGCTCCGGATCGAGCTCCCTGGCAGCTAGTAGCAGCATACCACTCATCCAAGCTGATGGGCTGTGCAACACTCCACTGTCCCGGGCAGGCTAGGCGCCCGCCGATGCCTCCCACTCGCCTTGGCAGTGCAAGTCTGCACAAAACGCGCCTCAGCCTGCAGCCCTGCCTCTTGAGGCGGGAGCATCAAATTTGCACTGCGAGCAGATTTCCTCTCCAGCCCGCCTGCCCTTGTAAGTGCGAGTTTGGACGGACTTGGGCTTGTCACTAGAAGCACTAACGCTGTCGCCCTGCCTGGCATTCGGAGCGGCAGTCGTTACGGCAGGCAGCCTCTGGGTCTGCACCACAGAAGGCTGCCGCCGCTCTGAGGGGCGTCCCCAACGGCGGGAGCACGGCGCCGAGTGCTGAGCTATGAGCGCTGAGCTGGAGCTACAAATGAGGGCTGGCGAGGGGCCTTCATTCGACAACTACTGCAGTGCCTTCACAGAGAGTCCTTTCGTAAGCGAGTCGCGTAGCGGTGTGCAAGTCCATGCAGTCTCCGGCTCCTATTTTGTCCCGATGTCTTTTGCCGATTTCGACGACCACGTGCTGCAGCGCATCGTGGGCGCCGCCGAACAATCCGACCTCTTCATCTTGCGGCAGGCAAGCTTCGACATACAGCTGGATGGGTACCGGCGATCGATAGGCACCAAGTGACCCCTTCTTTGAACGAGCTGCTCTTGCAGGTGTCTTCAAGAGTACGCCAAGTTGTGAACGCACGGACCAGCCAGCTCGCAGTCGGCCAGCACTTCGGGGACCCCCACATCAGAGAGGTGCTGGAGCTGGACTTGGGAACCAGATTTCCACGCCTCAATTCTCTCCTGTTCAACTGTCGTCGCGACTCGTTTCTGGTGGGAGATCTGGAAGCCCTGGCAGGGCAGCTGCCGCACCTCGACTCTCTCGCCCTCACAGAGTACGCTGAACTGCACGGCGAGCTCGCTGCTGGGGTCTGTCACCCTTCACACAGGCTCCTCACGTTCGGCGAGACGTTTGTTTGCCAAGTCACCGAGGCACAACATGTGTGTGCAGGGCGTGTTGTCCACACAGTTGACCTGCCTTCAGCTATCCCAATGTTGTATCATGAAGGGGCCTGGAGGGCTCCGCCTGGCCGCGCAGTGCCGCGCCTTGCAGCGGCTCCACCTCCTTATATCAGAACTGTGGTGGGCGGACCTTTCGGCGGCAGTCGCGCAGCTCGCGGCGAGCCTCACAGAGCTCAGCCTGCAGTGCAGCTCGCTGAAGGGCACGCCGCCGCCTGAAGGCTTCGGTATCTTAGACACCGGGTCAGGCTCTGCAGACTGCACGATAATCGACTGTTGCCTGCGCCCAATGCAGCCCTGACAGGGCGAACGTCCCCCGGATGCAGGAGGCTGCAGTCGCTCAGCATCCGCCTGACAGCCGATCAGTCTCCTGGGGCAGCACTCAGCCAGCTCGCGACGTGCACGAGCCTGACAGCGCTCGATCTGCGCACAAGTTGTCTCGATGGCGCAGGCAGGCAGCAACACCGCGCCGCACCCTCCCTCCCGAACAGCACCCGCTCACTGGGCTGACCGGCTGCGGCGGCCCGCAGGCATCCGGCAGCTGCGCACGCTGAGCCGGCTCGAGACACTGAATGTGTCCAACTGTGGCGCGAGTATGGCAGAGGTCGCGCAGCTGGCGCCGCTGAGCAGACTCACCGAACTGTGCATTTTCGACCAGCGTAGCTGCAATGTGCCGGAGCCCGAATTTTGCGCCGCACTGACGGCCTTTCCGCAGCTGCGGAGCTTGGACGTGTATCTCCACGGGTGAGTCGCCTGGCACCCAATCACGAGGCTTCCGTGGGCGGCTGGGGAACCTCAGCGGAGCGAGCAGCGCTTGTCAGCATCGCGCGGGCAAGGGAGCAGAAGAATGTGATGAGCTGATGTGCCCTGTGTTTGGTAAGGCGATCTGAACTGCGGCTCGCCGCCTCTGACTGGCTCCTCGGCTGCCTGCCGCAGCGGCCGCAAGAGCCGCGGGCTGGACGCACTCGTGGCCCTGAGTCACCTGGCGCGTCTGCATCTCATTGCGCCGATACACGGAGCCGTGCACGTCTTTGGCCGAGCCCTGCCTGGACTGCCGCAGCTGCGCGACTTGAGCGCAGAGGTGACGCTGGGGCACGAGTCGCAGCTGCGGACCCTCTCCAGTGCGCGGCCCCCTCCTGCCCGCCCAGCAGGCTCTGGCGAGGGCACGCGGGCAGCCTCGGCCCACATGCCAAACGTGTCTGCCTGCAGCCCTCAATGGCCTGACCCGGCTGGTTCTGCACGTCACCACAAAGAAACCGGAAAGGGGGGTTGAGCGGCTGTGCTGGCTCGGCGCACAGACGGCACTGCAGCGGCTGGCTCTGCGAGGCGACTGCTGGATGCGGCGGAACCTGGGGATTCCCCTGGAGCAGGTGGCGCAGGCTGCCGCGCTGCGGGCCCTGGAGTTGCGAACCTACGCACACGACTTTGGGGAGGGTCCCGTTCTGAAAGGAGACCTGACGCTGCTGGAGCGCCTGCCGCTCGAGTGGCTGCGCCTGCCGAGGCTGTACAGCTCGGCCGAGCGGCTGCCGCCGCGGCTCCGTGTGCCGTTCATGAAGGGCGAGAGACAGGCCTGGCAGGAACTCTTCTGAGCTCGGGATTGTCGCGGCATTGTGTCTGGTTTCGTGCCACCGTTTGCACACCAACTGTGAGCCTGTGATTCCAGGTGCCTGTAATCGCGAATACCTGCCGCCCGCTGTGGTGCTAGTCTTGGACCGCGCTTGCAAGGCAGTGTGAAGATTGGCGAGCTGCTGCTTTGCCGTGAGCTGGCTCGAGAGATTTTCGCTAAACGCTCGCCCGGGCCACCGTGGCCTGCACTACCTGCACGGCCCCCATTGCTTGCTCCAACAGCAAAAAGACTGCACCCAATCATCCTCCATCCGGGCGCTGGACGCTCCTTTTTCCGAAGAGGTTGTTTCTCGCACTTCCCGTCTTTCAAATTTAAATTTTGTAACAGCCTGTCGCTTACCGCTCTGCGTTTTCATTTCCGTTTCACGTCCGTTCTCCGGCAGCTCGTCCTGTCGCTGTCAGTGTACAGCTGTTCCCATGGCATTGCACAGACGGCTGTCCCTCGGAGACGGCGTGCTCGCCGAAATCACCTACAGCGACAACGTGCTGCGCCTGGCCGCACGCTGCCCCGCCCTCAGTAGGCTGGACCTCACCATGCTGCAGCTGCCAATCGAAGATCTTCAAGCGATGGCAGCGCAGCTGACCCGCTTTCCCGAATTCCACATGAACTCTTCTAGCTGGCTGGCTGGCCGGGGAAAAGCCGCCCGAGGGGCTGGCCGTTAATTAATATATTTACTACTCCCGTTCGCGGAAACCGAGCCATCTTGAGGAGGCGTGGAGCCTGGAGTAAGCAGGCGGAGCGTGTGCAGGCGTCTGGACTGTGGCACCCTCGCCGCCACGCTGCCGCAGCTCTCCCGCCTGGTGCTGCATTCCCCGCATGAGGGGAAAGCGTTCCCGCGGCCGGCCACGCTGGCGCGCCTGGCCCAGCTGCGCAGCCTGGAACTCTCTTTGCGGCTCGCGCACGAGTCGCAGCTGTGCCACCTCTGCGGTGCGGCGCCCGCGCCCGCGGCCCTGCTGGACGGGCGCAGAGCGTGCAGAGGCTGACGCTGGGTCGCTGTGCAGAGCTGAGCGCGCTCACGCGGCTCAGCTTGCACTGCGACGCCGAGGCAGGGCAGGCGCCGGGCGAACGGCTGCGCTGGTTGGAGGGCTTGAGTTCGCTGCAGCAGCTGCGGCTCGGCGGTAGCTGCTTCTCGGACCAGATGTCATTCGCGCAGCTGCGGGCCAGCGCCCCCCTCGGCCTGCCGCTGGCGCAGCTGGCGGCACTCGCGCCCCCGTCGCTGCGTGCGCTGTGCCTGGAGGAGGCCTCCCAGGCGCCGAGCTCGCTGGCGCCGCTGGAAGCGCTATCCCTCGAGTGGCTGCGCCTGCCGCCGATCTACAACCTGCTGCTCGCGAGGCCGGGCGGGGTGCCGCCCGCGCTGGTCGTGCCCGCCACGAGCGGCGTGCGGCGCGAGTGGAGCGAGCTGCCTGGGAGCGAGTAGGATCAGTGCTGGCTGGACAGTCTTTGTTACCACTTTGTGCGAATGTGCAGTGAATTTCCCAGCCCCGGCGATCGGGCGGGTTCCCGGGAGCAACCTCCTCTCCCGCAATTCAAAGACATTGCATGCTTTCCGGTGGAAGAAGACGATTCGAGAGAAGTAACGTCGTTTGACAAAATGCCAGCCCGGCATTCGACCCGGAGGCGCTTTTCCCGTCCAAACTCCAATACCCCAAGTGTCCTCGTCTCCTCTAGCCAGGATCAGCCTGGCTGATCAGCGCCTCACTGATCAGCGCCGCTTCTCCCCGGCCTGCTGAACATCCTATACCATGGACCTCGCCGAGCTCTTAAATCACAATGATCTCGTGCTGCAGCGCGTCGTGGAGAACTCTGAAGACGCTGATCGCTGCTTCATGCGACAGGTGCTTGTCTTCTTTTCGGTTGAGTGCCACTCCAGTTCCATTGGGGGTTCTGAAGTGCTCACCCATGCTTGCTTAGGCTTGCTCGTGCTTCAATGCTCAGACGACCAACCTCTTGTGGTGCGTCCATTCAGGTCTGCAGCCGCTGGAGGCGCTGCGTAAATGCGGCAACCCGCCGGCTGGAGCTCACAGAGGTTGTGGAGGACATCGGAGCGAGGTTTCCCGGCGCGAGCTGCCTGTTCTTTCGCAATTCCGACGAGGCCACAATGACGGATTTGGAGGCCCTGACAGCGCAGCTGCCGCACCTCAACTCCCTCACCATCACGCAGTTCTCTGAGCTGCGGGGGGAGCTGTCTCCTCAGGTCGGCCGTCCCTCTTGCTTGTGGTGCAACTTGACGTCCAGCGTAGCGTCTGGTCATCGACGAGTCACTGAGGCCCGGCTGCTCTTTTGATTTGCAGGGCGAGCAGAGCCTGGCAAAGGTGACCTGCCTCCAGCTGTCATCGATCCGCGGCGCGGTGGCCGCTGCGTTGCGCCTGGCAGGACAGTGCAGGGCTCTGCAACGGCTGCACCTTTCGTCCACCGCGCTGCCATTGGCGGACTTGCAAGCGAGGGTGCTGCAGCTGGCTGGCAGCCTCACAGAGCTCTCGCTGATCGGCTGCGTACTGTACGGCGACGTGCCGCCTGGGGGCCTCAGCTTTCTCGACACCGGGTGAGCAGCCAGCTGTGCGTTCGCGTAAATGTTCCGCGCACGATGCCACATGCATTGCTTTCCCCGACTGACAACGGGGCCTGTGCTGCCGGGTGCAGGAAGCTGCAGTCCCTCACCATCTACCTCAATCCCTCCCTGATCAGCCAAGGAAGGACGCAGCCTCCAGGGGAGGCCCTCGCACAGCTGGCCTATTGTACCGGCCTCACCTCGCTGGATTTATCCACAAGCACCTTGACCCATGCTGGCAAGCGCCGGCTCCCGTTTCCCCTCCCCTCCCTGCTCCAGCCGACACACTCTCTCCAAAAATAAAGCCTGCCATCTTCTGCGCCTCGCAGGCGTTCACCAGCTGCAAACGCTCACTCGGCTCCAGAGGCTCGATCTGAACACCTGCCACGCCGAGATGGCAGAGGTGGCGCAGCTGGTGGCACAGCTGACCGAGCTCACCGAGCTTCGCATCCGCGACGAGTTTCGGCACCAAGTGCCGGAGCACAACTTCTGCGCCGTCCTCGCGGCCGCACCGCAGCTGAGAAGCGTGGACGTGTGCCTGCACGGGTGGGTCACCCTTTGCTTGCTCAGCTTTGTTTCATTAAGGCTGCTGGGAGGAGCGGCGGGGCGCCGAATTTGGACCATTGCCCGGGAAACCATGATGATAGGCGCTATTCGCTAGGCGTTACAGCATCAAGAGGCATGCAGGAATTCGCACTGGCTGACAGACCTGACCCGGGCTACTGCAGGGAACGTGGGCTGAACGCGCTCGCGGCTCTCTCCCGCCTGACGCGACTCCACTTCGTCGCCAAATGGGAGGTCGCGCTCAACGTCATCGACCGGGCGCTGCCCAGCCTGCCTCAGCTTCGAAATTTGATCGCGGAGGTCGATCTGTCGCACGAGACGGAGCTCCGGCCCCTCTCGAGTGCGCCTCCTCCCTTCCTTTCAGCCGGCAGGCGCGGGCGTCCAGGATCTCTATCCATTGTCTAGGCTCTCAATCCCCTCACCGGTGTGGCTCTCGCAGAGCTGTCGGCGCTCACGCGGCTGGAGCTGGACTGCTCGGTGCAGAAGTGGGAACCGTTCGAGGAGCGGCTGCAGTGGGTGGGCGGCCTGCAGGCGCTGCAGGAGCTGGTGCTGCGCGGGTCCGTCTGGACGCAGGAAGGAGGGATCCCCCTGGAGCAGCTGACGCAGGCGACCAGGTTGCGCGCACTGGACTTGCAGATCCACGAGCAGACCGGGTGCCCCATCCTGCGGGACGACCTGGCACTGCTTGAGCGGCTGCCACTGGAGTGGCTGCGGCTGCCAAAGAAGCAGTACAGCTCGGTTGAGCAGCTGCCGCCGCGGCTGCGGGTGCCGTTCATACAGGGCCGCCGGCGGGCCTGGAAGCAGCTCTAGGCTGACGGGTGCGTGGTAGTGAGCCCTGCTTCTTGGGCCACCCAGGTCGTCAGCGGGCCAGAGAGCACCCCTGAAATTCCAAACACCTTTCATTGCGCACTCCAGTGCCTCTGAAGAGATAATCTGCGTATCAACGCGCGTAAAGGAATACAGCACACCGCACAGCCCCCGCAAGGCGTGGAGCCCACTCGACCAGAGCAACTTCCTCCCTCACATTTCCGCATGTACACCAATTTAAAGACACGCACCTTCAGAGACGAGAGGCACAGCGGTTTACACAGCAACTGTTCCGCATGCCTTGAGTGGCAAAGATCAGGCTCACAGGAAACAGCCAGCGAATGTTGGCGTCTATGCTGGCCTCGCTGAGGCGGGCACAGCAGCCTTCCTCGAGTGTGATGCAGGCGCCCCATGCACCCCACAGCCGCGCCCATGTGGACCCATTATCCGCATTACGCATGGCCAGTTTCACAAGGCTGTCAGAAGGACTCTTTCGAATTCTAACGCACGTTTTCTTAGTAATCGGCGAAAGGGGTCGTTCCATCCGCCGACCCAGCCCCCACACCATGCAATGGCTGGGGACCCCGAGCTCACGTGGGCTGACCTGCCCGATGACGTCCTGCAGCGCATCATCAACACGTCGGACAGCGCCGACCTAGTTTTCCTGCGACAGGCGTGCCATGCAATCCAGGTGAACAGCGAGGGACCCGCGTCCTCGCGATTCTGAAGAATACACGTGCGTTCAGGTCGCGACGCGCTTACGCGAGCGCTGCAATGCGCGGACCGAGCACCTGAGGCTGACCGAGTTTGTCGACGACCTTGGCAACAGATTCCCGAACTTGACCCGTTTGCGCTTTGTTCCAACTCACGGCGCCATTCTGGCGGAGGTGGAGGCCCTGACTACCCAGCTGCCAGGCCTGCGCAGCCTCTCCCTGACTGGCTGCTCCCTGGACGGCGACCTCACTCCCCAGGTCCGTCCATCCCCTCCGCACTGGGGGGCGGCTGGGCCTGCTGCCTCCCCCCATGACCGCTGACTGCCCGCCTGCACGCAGGGCACGCGTTCGCTCTCGCAGCTGACGGCGCTGGAGGTGGCCGGCTCGCCTGGCTCTTCGATGCAACTGCACGGCGCCCTGGATCTGCCGAGCGGCAGCGCCGCCCTCCGGCTGGCGGCACAGTGCCCGCAACTGCAGCGCCTGCGGCTGTCCCACCTGGAGCTGCGGTGGACGGAGCTGCCGGGCGCGATGGCGCAGCTCAGGGACAGCCTCACCGAGCTCGACCTGATATGCTTCAAGCTGCAGGGCGACGTCCTGCCCGAGGGCCTGGCGGTTCTCAACACCGGGCAAGCTGCTTCCGCAGACTGGCACCTTGTTCCCATCGCCCGCCCGCCTCTGGTCCAGCCTGCTGTAAGCAACAGCGCGGGCGCCGGCAGGAAGCTGCGGACGCTGCGCATCAAGATGGATTACAACGACGACGCGTCCTATGCCAATGCCGTCCAAGAGCTGGCGACTTTCAGCAGCCTGCAGGCCCTGGACCTGTGGGGCAGCCAGCTGAGAGGCGCAGGTGCCCTTCCTGCGATTGCCCCGCCTGCCCCACTTGCAGCCAAGCATGCTGACAATTCTGATGAGAAAGGAGGCGCTCCCTGAGCGGCATTCGGGCCATTCATGTCGACAGCAGCCGTGTGTTGTTGGGGGGGGGGGGGGTGTAAGACAGCTGGGCGCTGAGACTCTTTAGGGTTTGGGTTTAGGATTTAGGCTTCCCTAATCCCGAATTCCAAACCCAAAAATCCTCGATTCCTTCGCGGTGCCGGCCACATCACCTCGTGGCACAGACCGTTGGGTCGCACGGATGCCGCTTTCGAAATTTAAATGCAATTTAAATCAAAATTGAAAATAACACCCCGACATGCTGACGCGAACGAGCCGCCGTCTGCTGCAGGGGTCTGGCAACTGCGCGTGCTTACGCAGCTGACCAGCCTGTCTCTTAGCGGAGCCGACGTGGAACCCTCGGAACTTGTGGATCTCACGTCGCTCGCCGGCTTGGAGGAGCTCGGCCTGAGGGGCGTGCGGACGCTGATGGGCTTCAGCCCCGGGCCTGCCTGCCTGGAGACCCTGACAGAGTTCAAGAAGCTGTCCTCGCTGGAGGTCGCCATGGCCGAGTGAGTCGCTCTGGCCCATGCCCATGCACATGCCCATGCCCACGCCCATGTTCACGCCCATGCCCATGCCCATGCCCATGATGCCCATGCCCATGCCCATGCCCATGCCCATGCCCATGCCCATGCGATCTCCCAAGTTTAGCTGAGGTGGGCCAGATTAGTACTACGTTGGGGAATCACGCAGGAACCCCTGGTGCTGTGGCGTTTTGCCTTTTTGCGTCTTGGCCGCCTGGCGGCTATCTGCAGTAGGGGCTGATTCGAGCCGGCCCCGGCTTCTCTCTGTGCAACTTCTGCCGCTGATGGGGTTTGCAAGATTTGCAACGCGAACAACAGCCCGTGCTCGCACGCAAGTCAAGACTCTAATTGCTGATGCAGCTATATACCCGGCTTTTGGCTCCTGACAGCTTGCTTGCACCAGATCACGGCACAACGGCTGTTGATGGTCAGCTGGACAGGGTTCAGGGCGGCGAGTTCCTCGCAGCACAAGCGCGCCGCTGCAGCAGCCGCGGCGCCCTCACGCCGGCCGCCTGCGCTCGCAGGACGGGCGACACCGCCGTCCTGGCGGCCCTGCAGGGGCTGACTCGGCTGAGCGTGGCTCAGCGGCCGTACACCAACGGCTCCCTCTTCCGCGAGGACACCTTTGGCCGCCTCACTGCGCTGCGAGACCTCTCCGCCGACCTGTGGCTGGAGCACGAGTCGCAGCTGCAGGCCCTCTCCAGTGCGGGCTCCGTTTTGCCGCTTTTTGCCGGCAGAGTTTCGAGTTCTCTCCCCTGCATTCTGAAACGCACACAGGCTGACAGGAGCTGCCATGCCTGCAGCCCTCCGCGCGCTCACGCGGCTGTGCCTGAGCTGCCGTACCTTGCGGCAGCAGCCACCGGACGAGCGACTCTACTGGCTCCCCCGCCTCACCGCGCTGCAGCAGCTCTTCTTGAAGTCTGACTCCTGGAACACGGGCCTGCCCCTGGACCTGATCGCGGGGCTGCCGGCGCTGCGGCGGCTGCAGCTGGGCGCCGCTGACCAGCAGCAGCCACTTCTGGGGGACATCAGGCAGCTGGAGCGGCTGCCACTGCAGTGGCTGCGCCTGCCGCGATACTGGCAGGACCTTGAGCAGCTGCCCCCGGGGCTGCGGGCCGCGTTCCTGAAGGGAAAGAGGCACGATTTCTACGGCCAGCGTGTGCTGGATGACTGATGGTGCGGGCAGAATGACTAAGAGACACCCTGGCATCGGAGGCTCGCGTGCACATAACGATGTTTCGACAGTCGCTGCTGGCTGGCGGCAACCCTCATGCCTGCTTAAGCTTCTCAACCTTTACCCTTTAATGCAGTCCTGCTCTCGCGATCAGACTGCCAACTTACCAGACGATGTCTCGACTGTAAGTCTACTATGGTGGTGCTTATGTTGCTGACGTTACCTGGCCTTCAGCCTGCAGCACACCCAGCACGCAGCTTGTTGGCCAGGCTGGGTGTCACACAGCTCGGCCCTTCCTTGCTCCTGCAGCTGACTGTGTGTCATGACTGTTGATAGCGGACATGTGCTGCCCGCCTGCGCCAATTCGAAAGACAAAGGCCAGATGTGATTCCCTTTCATCGGTTATGCAAGGATCACGCCGGGCGCATGCCACATGGACTCGACAGGCCAGCGCCTCTTAGTACCAGCAGTGCTGCCAGACACAAACAGGGGCCAGGCCACGATTGCATTCACAGCAGTCAGGCCCAGCTGGCTCCGCTATGCTCTCTGCCACAATGCGGCTACTATTACTCTACAGCCGATCCGGCTCTCTTTCTAAGACAGTGTGGCCGTGTTCACGGCAAACAAACGGCTGAAAGAAACAAAACAAAACAAACGCGATCCTTTGCTATGCTACTCTCTCACACTCGAAACAAGAAGCTGCCCGCTGCAGTTTTCTTCCTCTCCTGCCAAGGCCTGCCTGCAGGGCTCACTGCAGGAAGCGGTCCTTCTCCGCCTGTGTCATCAGGCGGCAGGTGTCCGACTTGCCGAAAATGTTGTATCGGCTGTTGGCCACCTGCAGGCGATTCGCACTCGGCACTCAGAGGCAGCTTTGGCAGAGCTGTGCAGGCCAAGCACCCTTGGCAAGGCTTCCTGACAGCGGCTCTGGCTCAGGCAGGCGCTGGGTGCAAGCCGGCAGCAGAGGTGGTTCGGTGGCTGCGGCCAGCCAGCACTGGCATTGCACGAGCTATAATTTTTGCTTCATATTCAGATAGACAGGAAGCGCTGGCCTTCTTTGGGACATGAGGAATGCTCGCGAATCAGAGATTGTGAGGCGGCTGCTGCTGTGGGGGGTGGTACTAAGGACGCACCGCATCATAGACGCCGTCCCTGAAGAAGAGGGGAAAGGGGAAGCCCAGCTGGGCCAGTAGCGGGAAGGGGATCTGCAGGTGGGTCGCGATGCGCAGCACGGCCTCGCTCTTGATGAAGCTGGCGCCCGGCTCGACGAGGACGATGGAGGAGATGTCGTCGGGCGCGCGGCCTGAGCGACGCAGCAGCTGCCGCCCGGCGTCCGACTGCAGCGCCGCAAAGCGCAGCGCGCCCTTGCGGTCCAGGCGCAGCGCCGTGTCCACGCCGCCGTTGCATCTACCACGGGCAGGCAGCAGATCAGTGGAAATGTCCGAGTGGGCGTGATTTGGTAGAGGGAGCGGGTGAGGAGGGGGAGGGAGGGACGGACAGGTTGCAGACGCCGTCGAAGAGGACGACTGGCCGCCGGTCGGTTGCGAAAAACTGGTCGCCTGGCTGCGCTTGTAAGGCCTGCTGGGCAGGAGCTGCGCTGGCCTGCGGCACAGTGAGGCTGCGGTGCACCTGCAGCAATACAGGCCAGAACATTGAGTGTGGTGACCATCGCTCAGCAGCCCGCGGTTTCTTGCCGTAGAAGGAAAAACCACAATTGTGATGTGGCCATCACAACGCAAGAGGCGCCGCCCCAACGCGGTCTAAGCACAGTCCGGCCAGATCGTGCGTCAATAATATGAAAGTCACTCACCCGAGCGTGCAGCGGGAGCCCTCGCTGCGGCGCTGGTCGCGAGAGAAACGGGACATGAAGGGGCGTTGCCGAAAGCGGCTTGGCGAGCGCCTGATGCGCATGCATGTTTGCTGGACGCGTGTGCAAGCTTGGCATGGTTAAATAGATCGCGGAGCAGGACTAGCAGGACTATGACCCGGTGACGTTGCAGTATCGGTCGCGCCTTCACGCCTAGGGCGCGCGAATGCACGAGCCCTGGGGCTCGCATTTCGCGCTTGTAGTTCTAGCAATCAGTATCACACCTCTCCTTTCAGCCCTGCGCACTATGCGCAGCAGGAGTGAATAAAGGCGCGGCAGAACGGGGCATGCGATTCGCGTGAAGCTTCTGGACTGCGACACGCGCACGCTCTGACGTGCACATCAGGCCAGATCGAGCGATTTGGCCCAAATCTGCAGTCGTTTTTGATGCTCTGATAGGCGGCACGAGAATCTCTCCATCTAGCTCGCATCACAGGTGCGGCACGCGCGCCTGCTTGTCTCAGCCATCTGCAGGCGGCCTCCTGGAATGATTAGTTTCGATGATATCAAGCAGTCGGTGTCCAAGGGAGCGGAGCAGCCCCTTTCAACCGAGTTGCACATGTCAACTGCAGATGTCCGAGCCGCCCGAGGAGCTGCGCTCGCATGCACTGAGCGACCTAGACCCGCCCGAGGCGGCCAGCAAGTCCCCGCCCCAGGCCTCTTCCCCTCCTGCCGCCGGCGGGCCAGGTGCGAGCTGCCCCCTGGACGAAGCCTCCAAACCAAAATCGCTCCGGCCCTTCCGAGAATGCAGCTTTGAGAGAGCTCTGCTACCTGCAGCGGCCATGGAGACAGACGATCCTGTAGAGGGCAGCCAGGCCGGGTCCTCGCAGCAGCCCACCACCGCTGCTGCTTCAGATGCGGATGCTGCGATGGGCGACGCGGCGGCCAGCCAGGAGCCGACGGCTGCTGCTCCTTCTCAACCGTCGGTCCTGGAAGCCTATGCGGCAGAGCAACAAGACGGCCTGGAGCAGCAGGTCGGCCCCTTCAGCAGCCTCTTGCATGCCAACTGGGTTTCCCGCCAAAACAAGACAGCAGGCATGCCGGCTCAAGCAGCCCCGTGGCCGCGGCAGCTGCTGCCTCCCCTGCCCCCACAAACACTCTGCTCAGTCTGGCAGTCCCACAAAAGCGCCACAAAGCTCTCATCTCGTGACACCGCTCCTCTGTCTGACAGGCGGTGGCGGAGGCAGAGGCGGGCGACAGCTTCCTTGCTGCCGCGGCTGCCGCTGCTCCGGAGCCAGCAGAGGCGCTCAGCAGGCAGTGCAGCGCGGCCGCGCAGCGGCAGAACAGCTGGGCGCTGCGAGAGGGGCACGCCAGCCGGCGGCAGGCCGTCTGCTACGCCTGGGGCAGGAACGACTGCGGCCAGCTGGGCCTGGGGCTCCCGGTGGCCGGCAAGACGGAAGGAAGCGAAGGCGCGGGAGAGGAGGAGGCGTGCATGAGGCCGCGGGCGATCCCCGGGCTGGAGGGACGGGACGTGGTGCTCGCCACCGGCGGCCTCTTCAACTCGGCCTTCCTGACAGGCACGTGCTTCTCTGGGCGCCGCTGCTGCTTTTTGCCGCTGGTTGTGTTTTGTTGCTGGCTGGCAAGGTCCAGGGCTTCCGAAGGGGAGGCAGGTCGACCTCATCAGCAGAGGCGCAGTGGCAGCATGTTTCGATACCAACTTGTTCTCTGCTGCTTGCTCAGGGAAGCTGCGAGGGCGTTGCTAAGCCTCATAGCCTTGCCCTGCGTTCAAGAAAGCTTTGAATCGTATTTGCCGCCAGTTTTCAAAACGATTTTCCCGCCAAAATCCAAAGTGACCACCAAGGCTTGGAAATTTTAAATGCAGGCGACGGCGACCTGCTGACCTGCGGAGCCAACGACTCTGGCCAGCTGGGGTCCAAACAGGCCGAGGCCGCCGGCAGCCCCGCCAGGGTGGCTGCTCTGGACGCAGTCAGCGTGCACGCCGCCGCCTGCGGCCTTAGTCATACACTGGCGGTGGTTGGCGACGGACTGCTGGCGGCGTGGGGCGGCAACGAGCTGGGCCAGCTGGGTGAGTGGCCAACTGCCTCGGCTCTTCGGGAGGGGTCTGCTGCAACCTTGGCAGCATGATTGGCTGCTTGCTGGCATGCAGCAGCAGCAGCAGCGCACTGCTTTTGTCAGCTGTGTCGGCTTCCCTACATGCGTCTGGCAGCCAGCCAGCGCTGCCACCGCGCAGCAGCAGTGCTTGCCAAGCGGCAGGAAGCACCAGCTTATGGCTTAAACAGGCAGCAGGGGCTGCGATGCTGAGGTGCGGGTGGGACCAAGCAAGCAAGCAAGCAAGCATGAAGGCTCTGGCATGTGCTGCCGCGCTCGGAACGCTGGCCAGCTGCAGCATGGGAGTGTTGGCCTCATGCTGCGTTCGCCTCTGCAACCATGCAGGCCAGGGCACCGCTGGGGCGGACGCGCCCAACCCCCGCCTGCTGCGGCGCGGCCGCGGGCAGTCGTTCGTCCGAGTCGCGGCCGGGGAGGGCCACTCGCTGGCGCTGACCTCCTCCGGCGCCGTCTTTGCCTGGGGCGACGGCGCTTTCGGGCAGCTGGGTGCGCCCCACTTCCCAGCTTTTCTCTTTCGAGTTTGATAAGACTGCCCGAGCGGCAAACAGCCGCCGCCATCTCTCATGCGCAATGCCTGCATTGCGCTGAGCTGCACAGCTAAAGCTTTGCCCTGCCTCCGGCAGCTTCCCAGCAGCTTCCCAGCAGCTTCCAGGCAGCCGCACCAGCTGCATCATCTTCTGGTCTTACAGGCGACGCTTCCCCCTCAATCCAGCCTGTCAGCGCCCACCGCGCCCTCCACTCGCAGGCCTGGGCGACAGCGAGCCGCGTGCCGCGCCAACAGAGCTGCCCTCGCTCTGGCCGCTGGGCGTGATCCAGGTTGCCTGCGGCGCGACGCACTCCGCCTGCCTGACAGCTGACGGCACCGTCCTGGCCTGGGGGCGCGGCAAGTACGGGCAGCTCGGGCTCGGAGGCACCGGCAACGAGGCGCTGCCGCGGCGGGTGGCGCTGCCCGTGCGGGCGATTCAGGTGCGGCCGCGTCCAAGGTTTAGGGTTTAGGGTTTAGGGTTACAATCCTAAATATAAACCCTAAACCATAAAGGCCCTGCAGGCGGAGCCTGGGAGGGGGGGGGGGGGTGGCCAAGGCGTTGCGTTCGACGCAGACGGCTCACCTCACGGCTTTGCTTCAGTGCTTGGCAGGCAAAAAGGGGGAACTGGAGCAAGGGCGAAAGAGCGGCAATGTTTGCACCTGATGCCAGCTGGCACACATCTGCTCGTTGAGCGCATCGCGGCCTTTCCTCATTTCCGCGGCCTTTCCTCCTTTCCGTTCGGTTTTGGTCATGAGAACACTCGTTATGATATTGCCAACGGGGTTGCTATAGCTAAGCATAGGGCAAGCGGCCGCCCTGTGAAGCCGCCACAGTGGGCTGCATTGTGCTTCGGCCAGGGCGGCGGCTGCGCAGCGACCAAAATTCAGGACCGTCGGGTTCACAGACGACCTGTCGTTGTTGCTGTTTCTGGTTGTTGTTGAATCGTGATGAGAACACGTCTGGCAAAGGTTTCTCAGCGCCCTCGTTCTAGGCGCCGCGCCGTGAGCCTGCAGGTGGCATGCGGAGGGGATCACACGCTGGCGGTCGGCGGCGAGGGCGAGCTCTTTGCCTGGGGCAGTGGCGCTTGGGGCCAGACCGGCCACGGCGGCCGCGAGCACGTGACCGAGCCGCGCAGGGTGGCTGCGCTAGAGGGCCAGCGCGTGCTGCAGGCGCGTTCCTCGCTGCCTCCGATTCCAGGCTGTGTAACTGCTGATGCTGGTAAGGAGAGGGGCTCTGAAGGAGAGTTGCCTGGTTGTTTTTGCGCCCTTTCATCCGGGGAGGCTGCTGGCAGGCTCCTGTGGGCTGTTTGGGCCGCTAGCATCACACTGCTCCTCCTGTTATCTCTTTTTCCCCGGCAGAAGCACTGGTCCATGCGCCCATGGCAGGGGCGCGAGGGCCCGGCAATTTGTGCGCCTGCAGGCAGACAGGCGCGGTTTTAGGGGTTTGGTTAAATCCTAAATTCCAAAAAACCTAAAGCCCCTCTCCCCCTGCGTGCATTACTGGACGCTTGCTGTGTGCGTTCGTTGTTCCCTCTGGCAGCAGCGACTTCTGCAGGAGCGCCTCCGACGAGCCCGGCCCCCGGCCCGCAGTCTGAACCCACCCCAAAACTTTCAACGCCCCAACTTTCCCCGCCGGCAGGTCTCTTCTTGAAGCTCGCTTCAGCCAGCCCCACCTGAGCGGCCTTCCCCCGCCTGCCCGCAGGCCAGCGCCGGCGCGCGGCACTCCCTGGTCCTGACGGCGGCGGGCGAGGTGTGGGCCTTCGGCTGCAACGACTCGGGCCAGCTGGGCGGCGGCGGCGGCGCGGACAGCCCGCTGCCGCTGCGGCTGGCGCCGTTCCCGGAGGGGGTGCCATGCTTCCTGGCAGCGGCAGGAGACCACAGCCTGGCGGTGTGCCGGCGGGCGCCCTCGGCCGCCGCGTTCGTGACGCCGGGTGAGTCGCCGCCTGCTTGTGTAGGAGTTACAACTGCGCAGCGGGGAGTTACGTGCAAGCAGGAGTTACATTTGCGCAGTGGGGAGTTACATGCGAGTGGGAGTTACACGCGCGAACAGCGAGCGCGGATTGCGAGCGCTCGCGGCTCGCAATCCTTGCCTTTATCTGGAATGGATTTGAAGGAGATCTTCAGGAGAGGAGCAGGTGTCTGATCGCTCTCCGCTGCAGCTGGGGCAGCAGCAGGAGCCAGCAGCGGCAGCGGTGTGTTCTTGTTAGCAGCCGCACACAGCGGGCTGAGCTGCAGCCGGTCGCCTCATTGCAGGCCCCGAGGACCGTTGGGGCGCGGGCCTCATGCCGCTGCGCCTGCCCAGCCTGGCAGCCCTCGCGGGGGCGGCGGCTGGCAAGGACCCCCAGCAGCTGGCAAGCTCCTTGTTCACTCCCAGTCGTGCCGTCCACGTGACTCGTGCTCGAGAGTCCGTCGTAGCGAGGCAATTAGTAATATTACGACCGGGCTGTTAGTAAGAACTTGACCGGGCTGTTAGAAATAATATGACGATTTCAAACATGCAATTGAAGGATCAGAGCCCCTCACAGCCGAAATTGCGTCCGCAAGCCGCAGCACCCTCCCCACCAGAGCGGCCACTCCAGCCTCCTGGCAGCACAGAGTGTCGCAGCTATGTTTGTCCTGACTCTGCCAGCTCGCACGCAACTTGCCACTCCCTACAGCATGCAGCTCTCTCGAATGATCTGGCCTAGCATGCAGCCCCGAAACCCTAACTGCGAACCTGAAACATCAAATAGGGTTCTGGAACCCCGAAATGCGACCAAAATTCACTGCAGGCGACGCTGCGGCACGCGCTGGAGGACATGTTTGCCTGCCCGGGCTATCTAGCGGCCCAGGTGGCGGCCGAGCCGGGGCCCAGTCAGCAGGGGCACGGATTGGACGTCGCGAAAGTGACGGCGCTTTACACCAGCCTGCTGCGGGCGCGCCCTTCGCTCGAAACCCTAACCCTAGATGATAAACCCTACCCTAAACCCTAGCTGCGCGAGACGCTGTGCAAGAAGCTTGAGGCTCGCAACTCCCTATATCGGGAGCCTATCGGCTGGGAGAGGGGGGTACTCCTGGGCTGTTACAGGACAGGCTGTCCCAGGAGGTTGCCGCTGCCCTAAAAACCTTCTAAAACCCTAAAGCGTGCAGCCAAGCAGGCAAATCAGCGCCACAGTCCATCACCCCGCATCAACCTCCCTGCAGCAGTTCTGCCCCCATGCTTCGCAGCCGTCCAGAGCGCCCGCCGACACGCATTTCTAAGTACACCCTAGCCCCATACGAAACCCGAACTCCCTACGAAACCCTAAACCCTAAACGCTGGAACCCTGCTAGGTTTACGACGCGGACCTGCTGGAGGCGCTGACCACTGCTGCCGGCCGCCTCGCGGACCGCATAGCCGAGGCGAATGAAGGCGCGGGGAGGGAGCGCCAGGCGGGGGGTGTGCCGGAGGAGCTGTGGCTGCGCGCCCTCTTCATCCTGCTGCAGGTGCCGCTGCCTCCCCCTGGGGTGGGGAAGGGGAGCAAGGGAAAGGGTGCGAAAAAGCAAGTGGGAAATGTGAAATGAAAGATAATAAAATGTACGTTACTGAAAACCCATGAAATTTAAACCGGAATGATGATCCTCACACCACGCGCAAAGGACGAGGCCACGAGCACGGAGAAGCAAGATGGCAAAGTGCCAACAGCTCTGTCGATGCTTCGTTAATCCGTCGCAGAGGACGGGCAAACTGCGGGAAAAGGGGCAAAACTGCAGGAAAACTTGCACGGCCACCGCC
>BHFV01000265.1:24073-35001 GCA_003568905.1 Trebouxiophyceae sp. KSI-1
TTCGTTGATCCGTCGCAGAGGACGGGCAAACTGCGGGAAAAGGGGGCAAAACTGCGGGGAAACTTGCACGGCCACCGCCCTAACCCTAAACTGCTGCCGCGCAGAACCCGCTCAACAGCGAGGGCCCCGGCAAGGCGCTCATGCGCCGGCTGGTTCGTGCCATCGGCGCAACTGCCGGCAAGCAGACGCTCATGGGCTGGCTGGGAGCGCTGCCCCGCGAGCAATTCGGTGCCCGAAACGTGCGCCCGCTGCAGCGCTATCTGGCCAGCGTCGCAGTGCGGCAGGGGTCCGCGGTGAGGCTCCGCTCTCCCCTTCCTACAAAGGATGTTGATGACTAACGGCGACATCATCATCCCCCCTCCTATCAAGGATGTTGATGAGTGATCCCACCAAGGCTGTTGATGACTGATGACTAATGATAACGCTCTCCCCTTCCTAGCGAGGATGACTAATGGTGCATTCATTTCCTGTCCCTAATAAGGATGTTGATGAGTAATGGTGACTGATGATGATGTTGACAGCAGCGTGTGATTGAGGCGATAAAAGTGGAGTGGGGCCGTTGGGTCTGTTTTTGGTGTGTTGCCTCTACCGGCACCCGCACCGCCCGGTTGTGTGGAACTGCGGCTTCGTTCGTCAGTCGTATTCAGGGTTAGGCTTACCATAAACCCTAAACTCGGGTTCGTCAGTCGTATTCAGGGATGGGGTTACCATAAACCCTAAATACGGGTAGCGCCCTCAACCCTGACAGCCTGGAATTGGCAGTACTGCTGATGCCGAGGATCCCTGGCCCTCTCGCGGCACAGCCTACCCCTCCGCCCTGCCTCATCAGCTCACAGCTCGCTGCGCCTGCCGGTCCACGCCATAAACCCTAAACCCTAAACCCTAAACCCTAGACCCTAGACCTTGCCTCTCCCCTCTTCAGCAGCAGGGGCGGGGATGTTGCGCCCCAAACCTGAACCATGAAAACCCTACTTATAGGGCCCTTCGAAACCCTAAAGGGGCCCTCGGACGCCGTCTGCAGGCGGCCCGCCAGGAGCTCGTGCTGGGCCTGCACCTGCTGCTGCTGATGCACAACGCGAACGAAAAGGCGGGGCGCCTGATCCCGCCGCAGGAATTCTATAACGAGACGCTATCGGACAGCCTGGACTTGCAGACGGAGTACCTCGCCTGGCTGCGACTGCAGGCGAGGCTCCCGCGCCCCTATTTCCAATCCCGGCCTTTCTCTCGATTCGATCTTTCTTTCTGTTCCGATTTGTTTCGGTCCGGATTTGGGTTTGGTCAGCGACGACGTTTCCAGTTTCTAGCTTTCTATTTTCTATTTGTTACTTACATTTCCGACTGATTCTCCACCCCACTGTGATCTCCATTTCAGTTTCTTTCGCTTTCGCTTTCCCTTGTCGCAAAGCAGCAGGCGCTTTTATCGAAACCCCCCCCCCCCACCACCACCCCACCCCAACAGCCGGCCGAGCGAATCGCCCGCCGCCTCTCGGCAGAGCCCTAACTCGAGCCCTGACCCGGACCCTAATCCGTACCCTAACGCCCGCAGGACGAGCAGCGGCAGAAGCGCGGCCGCGGCGGCGGCACCGAGCTCGTGTCCGCGTGCCAGACACCCTTCTGCCTGACGCCGGCCGCCAAGAGCCGCGTGCTGCAGCTGGAGGCCGCCATGCAGAAGCAGGCGCACTTCCAGAGCGGCGCCATCCAGGCGAGTCCCTAAACCCCTGAAAGATTCGGTTAGGGTTGATGTAGGGTCTCAACTTGAAACCCTAATAAATGCACTCCAAAACTCGTCCTGGAGCATGCACACTTCCTGAGCGGCGCCATCCAGGCGTTCCAACCCCTGAAAGATTTGGCTTTAACAATTCAGTCAGCAGGGTTCTAGACCAAAATTGGGCTCCAAAACCCGTCCTGGAGCAGGCACACTTCTAGAGCGGCGCCATCCATGCGAGTCTGTCCCTATGAAGACCCTTTCAGGGTTGATTTAAGGGTTTTCAATCCAAAACTGGGCCCCAAAACACGTCCTGGAGCAAGCATATTTATAGAGGCGCCTGCCAGGAGACCCCTCCCTGGGGCTGAGAATGCAGGATTCGGAAAGCCTGCGAACGTCTCACTTTTCGGGTGGGACGGCGGGCTTTCAGGAGCTCAGCCCTACACGCAACCCTAAAATCCCGCATGGTCCGGCCATCCGCACGAGCGTCCTTGCAGAGTTCGGGCCCGCGGATTCTGTCGTGGAGTCCACAAACTGCTGCGGCAGCGTTGTTTTTGGGCTTTTTGATTTTTGGGTTTAGAATTTAACCCTAAACACAATAAAAATACATAAAAGCCATAAAACCCACTAACCCCAAAACAAAAACCCAAAAAACCATTGCATGCAGCCCCACGATGTTTCAGGTTTCCATGGTCTAGGATCCCTGCTTGGCAAAACCCCGATGCATCCGCCGATGCAGCAGCTGCGAGCCTCAGAACCCGGGAGACCCTTCGGACCCGAAACCCTCAAGTCCAAAGCAGAGCGAAGCTTGGCCTCGTTTTGCGCTCTCGACTCGCTGCCTGCAAGCCCTAGTCCCTTGACCCTACATCCTATCTTCTAAAACCCTAACAACCCTAAGCCGCCGCCGCAGGCGCTCATGGCCGGCGTGCACCCGGCGCACATGCAGTTCCTCGACCTCCGCATCCGGCGGGAGCACCTGCTGGAGGACACGGTGGCTCAGATACTGGGCCGATCCCCGGCAGACCTCAAAAAGCCGCTGCGGGTCACGTTCATCTCGGGCGGCGTCCCCGAGGAGGGCCTGGACCAGGGCGGCGTCACCAAGGTGGTCCTTTGTAGGGTTTTTGTAGGGTTTTGTAAGGGTTTATGGGGTTTTGTGGGGTTCGAGGACGTCAGGGCGGCGGTTCGGTCTTTGAAGGGTGGGCAAAACCTGGAGGGTGGGAGCAGTGGCTGAGGGTCGGCGAGGTGGGATCGGCACGCGTGTTGCTGACTCATCAGTGCCTGCCCCGCCTGCCCGCAGGAGTTCTTCCAGCTGCTAACGCGCGCCCTTTTCAATGAGGTATAGTATCCCCCCCCCTTAGGAGCTGCCTGCTCTCTTCCTGCTGAATCAGACGCAACCCTCCGAGCCGGTCGGACGCTCGGAGTCAGGGCAGAGTGACAGCGGAGGCTTCTCTAGGGTTTCGGCTTCTCTAGGGTTTCGTCAGGGCCCAGGAACCCTAAAGCGAACGCACCGCCCCACGCAGGCGTACGGCATGTTCCAATACGACGCCGAGACGAGGACCTTCTGGTGAGCAGCCTCCTGGGGCCCAGCTCGAGTGTGGCCCGGCAATTAGGGCTTAGGGTTTTGGTGTCCAGCCTCATCGTTCCTTGAGAGGGTCAGCAGCCCGCTGATGCAGCTGGAGCATCCGCGGCCAGCAGCCGGTCACTTGCTTACCTTTTCTCATGGATGTGGCCGCAAGTGCATCGCGCACCTGGCCTGTTTAGGGTTTTATCTACCCTAACATCAGTGCATTCGATACCTTGCCTCGCTGCCGAAAGTAACGCTTGTCGTCAGTATCGGGAGAGGGAACGTCTCTGAAACTCGGCCAAACTGAACCGAACCGGAGCCTTCTTCCCATTCTCGCACCGAGCCGATCGCTGTGTCTTTGATGTTCGTATTTCGACTCGTTCTTTCTGTCTTCCAATTGCGCGAACTGCCGCAGGTTTGACGCCCGCGCGACCGACTCGGAGACCGAGTTCCGTCTGGTCGGCTCCCTGATCGGCCTCGCGGTCTATTCGGCCGTCATCCTGGACGTCCACTTCCCCCCCGCGCTCTACAAGAAGCTGCTGCGGCAGCCGCTCGGCTTCGAGGCGCGCCCCCTGCCGCCGCTGCAGGGTTTCTAGGGTCATATAGGGTCTCTAGGGCTTCTAGGTCCTCAATACATGCATCCCGCACACTTTCCGAAGGGCATGCTGCGGCAGCCGCTCGGCTTCAAGGCACGCCGCTGATGTAGGGTTTCTAGGGTTTTCTTGATCTTCACGGGTCTGTGTCTGCGCCCTTCTCAAGGGGGCTGCTGCGCGGCTTTGAGGCGGGCTTACTGCCGCTGCTGTAGGGTCTCTAGGGTTTGCCTGAACGTGCTCCGTGAGCTGCTGAGGTTGGTGCGCACGCCGTTCGGTTAGGGTTTGAAGAGTATAGGGTTCTACTGCCAGCGCTGCGAGCTTTGCAAACCCGGCTGGCCCCCTGACTAGCTGCTGCCGGCGCTCCCGGTGCTGCCTAGGAGTGGGAAGGCCGCGAGCCGAGTTGGGCTATGACAGGCTGGCCCGGCGCCCGAACCCTAAACCCTAAACCCTAGACCACAACCCTGAGATCCTCAACCCTACAGGGCAGGTGCCACGACCCAGTGGACGCCTGACCGAGCCTCCCAAATGGCTCCCGCAGGATCTGAAGGCCGCCTTCCCTGAGCTCGGCCGCGGCCTGCAGCAGCTGCTGGACTTTGAGGGCGACGTGGAGGCGACGTTTTGCCGCAGTTTTGCCGCCGAGCTGGACGTTTTCGGCCAGATGAAGACGGTCGAGCTCAAGCCGGGCGGCGCCGAGGTCCCCGTTACTAACGCGAATCGCCGGGAATTCGTCGATCTGTACACCAAGTGGCTGCTGCACGACTCTGTCGCGGAGCAGTTTGCCGCCTTTGCCCACGGCTTCCACGAGGTGCGCGGCCGCCGCCTCTATTATGAATGATTAGTAGTCTATTAGTAATATATGTCTGCCAGCAGGTTGATGCACGCAAATGATTAGTAAGCGACGTCCGCACGCAAGTCGACGAATCCGGATTTCAGTGTGCTGCTTTGTATTATGTGCATCGAGAGGCTGGCGATGCATTCCTGTGTGCAAATTTCCAACAGCCGTCGCTCGAATGTTAGTCGGCTCCCTGGCGGGGCGGCTTTCTGGCGCCCCTTTCTGGCGGCCCCTTTCTAGCGCTTGCTGCGTCCGCGCAGTCCCCATTCCTCGCTTGCTTGTGGGCATTGTGCTGGCTTCTCGGCGCAGCAGCAGCCCCTGTTCCACCTCCCAACGCTGCAACCGCTTTTTAGCATCCATACCCCCACCCTTCCTCTGCTGGAAGTCAGCTTCGTTTTTCACTATGTGAGGGGATCTCTCGTGAACATCAGTGTATTAGTCATGATGACGTAATCATGATCGATCATCCGGCTGACGCGCGCAGGTCTGCGGAGGGCCCGCGCTGACGCTCTTCCGGCCGGAGGAGCTGGAGCTGCTGATCTGCGGGCTGCCGCATCTCGACTTTGGGGAGCTCAAAGCGGTCGCGGGTGGGGGGGCCTCCCTCCCTCCTCCCCGCCGCCGCTGCAGCCAGCAGGGAGTGCAGGCGAGGGTTTAGGGTTTAGGGTTTAGGTTTTAGGGTTTAGGGTTTAGACCCAAAAAAGGGCGATGGCTGCGGGCGGCAGCCGAGGAAGGGGTGTTGGAAGGAAGGAGGGGTTTTGAAGGAAGAAACAGCGCTCCGGCTTCCGTCTGTCTGAGAGGACTCTCGCGCGCGCGAACAGCCGCGAGCCCCAAGGGAACGGGGCTGTTGGCGGCCCGCAGGAAGCTTGGCATGCAGCGCGCAAGAGGGGCGAGCTGCAGTCATATGTCTGTCACGAGATGCTGCTCTGCGGGCGCTCCCTGCTTCAAATCCAGGCTGTCGGGCTGGTCAGAGGTCATATGTCAGAGTTGCTGTGTGCTGCCCAGTCCATGACGGCGGATTATGACCAGCAGCACCCTATCAGACCATTTTAGGGTTGTCAGTTAGGGTTTCTGTGTGCGGCGCAGCCTACGACGGCGGTTACAATCAGCAGCACCCGACCGTCCAGGCCTTCTGGCGCGTGCTGGAGGCGCTGCCGCTGCCAGAGAAGAAGCTGTTCCTCAAGTTCACGACCGGCAGCGACAGGTGCTCGTTGCTCTCCAAGCATCTCGTCAGATGCAGTTTGTTTGCCTTTGATCTTGCACCTGACAGCTGTCACTGGCATCGCCGTTTCTTTGAAACCGAGTTTCCTCGGTGGCACTGTGGCCAGCGGCTGCGGCGGGCTCTTGGCCCCCTCAGGCTTATAGTTGGGGAATAGTCTGTGTTCAGTCGCGGGGCGTCGGGGGCACCAGCGATGCGGCGGCAGAGCTAGGGCCCGCTGCCTGCAGCGTGCACCGCCACAACACACCCGCCAGCCTCCTGTGAGGGGCAGCCCAGCCACCTTCTTGGGCTGCACAGCACCAAATCATCCTAACCGCCCGTCAGCCTGTTACTGATCCCCGCCCGTTCGGCTCTGCTGCGGCAGGGCGCCCGTCGGCGGCCTGGGCGCGCTGCAGCTGACCATCCAGCGGCAGGGGCCAGACACGGAGGCGCTGCCGACGGCGCACACTTGCTTCAATTACCTGCTGCTGCCGGAGTATGCTTCGGGGGACAAGCTGCGGCGCAAGCTGCTGACCGCCATCGAAAACTGCCAGGGCTTCGGCCTGCAGTAGTGAGCCCGGGGGGGCTAGGAAGCGAAGCGAGCGGGAGAGACTCTGAGAGGAACCCGCTGCCAAGGCAGCTCGTGTGTGTGTTGTGTGCGCATGTGTGTATGTGTACATACTCATGTGTGCCGCTCTGCTCGGGTGTGTGTCTGCTCAAGCGATTGTTTTGTATGTCTGTCTCTGTGTGTGAGGGAGGGAGGGAGAGAGAGAGTAAAGAGAGGGAGCGAAGAGAGAGCGAGAGGGGGGGGGGGGAGTGAGAGGGAGAGAGAGAGAGAGAGAGAGAGAGCTGGCTCGAATGGCAGAACGAGCCGGGCTTGCGGTTCGCAAAAGTAAGCATCGCGGCGCGCAATACAGCGGGACCTCAGAACAACGACCGCTACAGGAGCCGTCCGCCGTCCTGGAGCTGTCCTTACCACGTTGAATGTGACAGCCTATGGTCCCTTTTCGGTTTGGGGCGCGTTGTCACGCGCCCCCGGCTGTCTGCGAGACGCTCTTTCGGCTGCTTCACTTGCATAAGTGTGCTCTCTGCAAAAGTGTGCGCTTTCATCGCGCGTGCGCCTGCGGTCAAAGAGGGGTCGCAATGAGGGCGCCCCACGGCACCGTGCGGCACGCGGGCGCGGGCCTGGGTGCTGCAGCCCAGGCTCCTGCTCGACCGTGCAGCCTGCCGACACCCGCAGCCGTGCGCCCGCTGGCTGCGCAACCCGGAAGCGGTCTGCGCGACCGCCGGGCGTCGCACGCGGCGGCCTCCAGCTCGTCGGGAGACGCCTGCTCGCAGGAGGCACTGCTCGATCTGCTGCGCGCCACCGGCACGGGTGCGGTGCTCCCATCGTCACCAAAAGTGGCCCCAGCCTTGGACTGAGAGCAGTGGCGGGTCGCATCCGCTCACCTGAGGGGTCGTGGCCCTTGCAGGCAAGTCGGAGGGACCAGGTGAGGTGTACCTTGTGGGCACGGGTCCCGGCGACCCCGGCCTTCTCACCCTGCGGGCCGTCCAGGCGATGCAGACAGCTGATGTCGTGCTCTACGACCGGTGCGCGGCCCTCCCTGCTTCCTTACTCCGGCATCGTGATGAAATGAGAGCGCTATTGCCTACAGCGCATTTCGCAGCGGGACCTGCACTGTCGATGAGCGAAACAAAGAAGAAATGCCTGGTGGCCCGCTCCTTCCCACTCCTTCCGCCCGGCCGCAGGCTTGTTTCGGACGACATCCTGCGCCTGGTCAACGGCGCCGCGACGATGGTGTACGTCGGCAAGAACGCCGGCTTCCACACGCGCACGCAGGGCGAGATCCACGAGCTCCTGTGCCAGTTTGCCCAGGAGGGCTCCCGCGTCGTCCGCCTGAAGGGCGGCGACCCCTACATATTCGGCCGCGGCGGCGAGGAGATGCAGTACCTGCAGGCGCGCGGCATCCGAGTGCACTGCGTCCCTGGTGCGCCCCACCTTTCCGCAAATTTCCTAGGCATGTCAAGATTCCGAGGCGCTCGAGTTTGGGCCACCCAAGCAGCTGCCTGCGGGGGCAGCTGCCTGTGTGCCTTCGTGCTTCAGACACCAACGCTGCAGCTCAGCTTTGCCTGCTGAGCAGACCTGACAGCACCCGCAGCCAGACTCCCCCCACCCCTTTGTTTGCCTTTGGCTCGTCTCCCCTCTCAGCTGCCGGGAACGACCCACAGCAGCCCGGCTGAGCTTTCTTTCGCCCCGCCGGTCGCAGGCATCACCGCCGCCTCGGGCATCTCGGCCGAGCTCGGCATCCCGCTCACGCACCGCGGCCTGGCGACCGGCTGCGCCTTTGTAACGGGTCACTCGCGCGAGGGCGGCGAGGACGCGCTGGACGAGACTGTAACTGCCGCAGCGGACCCTGACACGACCCTGGTGGTGTACATGGGCCTGGCCACGCTGCCGGCGCTGGTTGCCCGCCTGACGGCCGCCGGCCTGGCCGCTGACACGCCCGCGGCCGCCGTCGAGCGCGGCACCACGTTGCAGCAGCGGGCGGTGTACGCTCCGCTGGCGCAGCTGCACCAGGCATGCCCCCCTCCCCTGCCTGCCGGCTCGGTCTCCACAGGCTCGGGCAGCGAATCACATCCTCCGTTTCTGGATGTAATGCCCCACTTGTGGTGTGGGCTGGCTGGGTGGGCTGCACCTGCAGGCGGCTGAATGCTGCTTGCAGACTGCTCAGTCCGATCTGCAAGCTTCACTGTGATGAACCGTTTGGTTCCGCTGCGGTGCTGCAGGAGGTGAGCCGGCACGGGCTCAAGTCGCCGACGCTGCTGGTGATCGGCGCCGTGGTCTCGCTGGCGCCCGGCTGGCTGATGGCCGCCGCCAGCGGGTGCAGCCTGCAGGACGGGCGGGCGGTTGACCCGCTCGCATTCAGCTCGCTGCTGGGCGGGCCGGTTGATGCTGGCCGCCTGTCCGAGCCGGTGTAAAGGACGTATGGCTCGGCAGCGTGTGCATGTGTACACTACTGGATTTGTGCTATGACCGTGACTGCGGCCCGAACAATGACCGCCTCTGTCTGGATCAGCCAGCTGTTTGCTCTGCGGCCGGTCGGCATGGCACTGCTAGCAGTGATCGAAGAGTGCAGCCCCTCTCTGCGCCACAGAGCGCAGCTGTACAGGAGTACACGAGCGGCTCGGACAGAGGGGCCACCTTGTGGACGAGGCCCATCAGGCCAGTCCCCCGGCGCTCCCTCCAGCGGCAGCTGCCCAGCCGAAACCTTTCGTGAGCCAGGGACACCCGCAACGAACGGGCGATACAAGGGTGTTGCCTGCCGCAATTCGGCACGAATCAACGAGCGGCAGGCGCAGACTGACGCTCGCGGCTCCGACGCTGCAGCCATCGGCAGCGGCCTGCCCAGGACCGGCGGCCTGCCCTGCTGCGGGCGTGCTTCAGCCCGCAAGTGGGTTGCGGCATCCGAGTGCGCTCAAGGCGACCAGAGACAGCCGGCCGCGGACGCAGCGGCTGCACATGAGCGGAGGCTGGCAGTGAGCGAGCGCTAGTGGAGTGGATTGCCGGCAGGAGGCGCGCCCGCAGCAGCCATGGAAGGCGTCGTCCAGCTGATCAACCGGCTGCAGTCGGCAGCCACCACGCTGGGCGACAATGCGGCCGGCGACGGGACGCTGCCGAGCCTGTGGTCACTGCTGCCCAGCATCGTCGTCATCGGCGGGCAGGCATGGTCCCTGGCACCTTGCATCACCCACCGGACTCTCCGGGGGTGCTGCAGACAGGCTCCCATCGCGTCCTGGGCGGCTCTAGCCTAACGAAACATCCCCAGCGCTCCACTGCCTGCAGCTCACGACCTATCGATGCTCATCGCAGACTGGGGCTTTCATGACTCGTGATCTGCGGTCGCGAGCCCACAACTATGCCTTCGACGACCCCTGATTCCCCATCTGATGCTCGCCCCTGCAGAGCAGCGGCAAGAGCTCCGTGCTGGAGGCGGTCGTCGGCCGTGACTTTCTGCCGCGGGGCACAGGCATCGTCACGAAGCGGCCGCTCGTGCTGCAGCTGGTGATGCTGCCAGACCCAAACGCCCGGGAGTACGGAGAGTTCCTGCACAACAACCGGGAGAAGATCTATGACTTTGGTGCGCTTTTTTTCTACTCTTTGGCCCGCATCTGGATAGCCAATCGGGCAGGAGGCTCGTAAGCAGCCCGGGCTTTGCCTGAGCCAACTCTAGCGCTCAGCCACGCCCAGCCGCGCGCAAATCCAGGCCAGCACCTCGCTACCCGCCTCACTTGCTCCAAGCAAGCTGCTGCCGTGCACCCTTCCTGTCCCCCCCACCACCCCGCCTCCATTCACACCGGCCATTGCGCCTGATCCTCTCGTGCCACCTGCCATGCAGCGGCAATCCGCGACGAGATCGAGGCCGAGACGAACCGGCACCTGAAGAAGACGGCCAAGCCGGTCTCGCCCGACCCCATCCAGCTGACGGTCTACAGCCCGCACGTGCCCAACCTGACGCTCGTTGACATGCCGGGTGCGGCGACATGCCCCCTGCGCCTCTGCTCAGCCTTGCTGCTTCCCTGCAGCCTGGCGCTGCTTGGCTCTCCCTCAGCAGCAGAATCTGCATGCGCTCTCCCGCTGCTGGCGGTGCCTCCGCTTGCCGGCTCCAGCTGGTCTGGCAGCAGAGGCAGAGTTTGCTTCAGGATTGCTGTGTGGCGATGCTGCCGCCACCCCTCTTCCTGCGTCTGGCTCGGCCGGGCAGCTCCGGTGGGATGCCCGCACAAGGACCGGGCAGCTCGATTTTGAATTTTCAAACCACCGCCCATCCGCAGGCCTGACCAAGGTGCCCATCGACGGGCAGCCGCGGTCGATTGTGCGCGAGTTGGACGACATGGCGCGCACCTACATCAAGGCGCGCGCCCCTGCTGCTCAGGACTCGAGGCTCGGCACCTCCAGGGTCCCTGGCAGGGCACCAGCACAGGCAGCCGCGGCGCTCCAATGAGGAGGGGATGCCTAAGCCTAAACCCTAGACACTAAACCC
>BHFV01000266.1:0-19014 GCA_003568905.1 Trebouxiophyceae sp. KSI-1
GCACCATACCGCGATGCCCACATTTGGGGCTCACATGTCTAGGTGAGGAGGCGCTCAAGAACTGCCCTCCTGCCGTTGGGAACCCTCCGCAGGCCCTCCTTGCTCAACGCCCTCTCTGTGCCCTAGCACTCTGGTCAAGGTGTTCAGCTGACAGCAAGTGAGAAGCCAGTGCGCTTGGTGGTGTTGAGAAACACAGGTGTAGTTTGCGGTGGCTGTGTCCAAGCAACCAGAGAGGCGCGGCAGGAGCAGTGAGCTCGGATCACCCAGTGAGGCCAACACAGCATGACGCATAGCCACTGGAGAATGATACAGGAGGGCGCCAGGTCCGAGCTGAAGGCTGGGGTAGGCTTGCTGTCAATGATCACGGTGAGCGCCATCAGAGGTAGATGAACATTGCTGCTTGCTGGCCCTATGTGACCCTCAGAAGTGCCAGCTCATCAGCGGAAGCGTGGCCCGCCTGCCGCACCTGGCAGGCACCCGCCACGGCCAGCAGCACCTGGGCTGCCTGCGCTTCACAGCGTGGATGCCCTGGGGCCGGAGCTGCAGGCATGGCCCTGGGGTCGTCCTGCTCTGGGCCCGGCAGCGCCTAGGCGTGCGCTGCTCACAAGCCAGCAAGGCGCCTGCCCACAGCTGCACGGAATGCAGGACGGCGTCCACCCGACCACAGCCGCGCAGCCCGCCCTGGCTCTGCGCCTGGCCGCTTGCACCAGGCCACAGTGGGAGGAGCAGAGCAGGGGTCAGCCAGGTCGTGAGTCTCAGCCCTTCGCGGCTGCCAATGGAGACGCTACTACCCGGAGGCGAGAGGCCGCTGCCAATTGCTTTTCTTTCCGAATAATCTCCGCAGCCTTCGATATTGCGAGAGGAGATGTCCCTGCTTTTCTGCATGCAACCATCCCAAATTGCCAACAGCCTTGTACCTAGAAATTGGCAGGCTGTTTGGATGCTGGCTTGAAGCAAAAATAAGGGCACAGCGCTCCCGAACTTCACTTACAGGCGCGCTGCAGCACCACGCTCCCTGCAAAGCTCATCCAGCACTTGCGTTCACCCCACTGGCAAGTCAGTGCCCCGTGTGAGCGAGATCGCCGATCAAGCATAGCTTCTTGCCGCTATGCCACACGTTTTGAGAGCCAAAACCTGCTCCGGCATTTCCCAGCCCCAGCGCAGCATCATCGGCACACCGTTTATGATAATCAGCAGCAAGTGTCAAAAACTATGGCTAGAAGGCCACAAACTGCGGCAGGAACCGCTCGGCCACAAAACTGTCCACCTCCTCTGGGCAGGCCGCGTGGCGGCTCTCATCTGAGGTGCGCTCCAGCGCCACCAGCTTCATGAGCTCATCCGGCAGAAAAATGCCGTCGCGTATTTCTTTGTTGGAAAACCCGTCCTCGCTTGCCGAATCCTTGTCTTTCTCGACTCTGTCTGCTTTCTGCACGCTTTCGCTCACCAACTGCCTTCTCAACCAGTCTCCGCGGACGCCCCTCTGCAGTTCCTCCAGCTCCTGCGCGGATGCCAGGTCACACGCCCGCTTGCTACCTGCGCCCAGCATCTGTGTGAGAGAGCTGGAGAAATGGCGTGCCAGACAGCTTGGGCAGCGGCAGCAGGCAGCAAACCTTCAAAGTCTTCGTCGAAGCTCCGCATGGCGAGCGTCTGCAGGGACGGCGCCTCCAGGGCCGTGGAGGGCACTTTGCAGAAGCAGTTGTAGCGCAGGTCGAGGTGCTGCAGCTGCTCCAAGTAGGGGCCGGGCGGCAGCTCGCGGATGTGGCTGTGGGTGATGGCTAGGCGCCGCAGAGAGGTGAGCGCCACGACCGCCGCCGGCACGTGATAGAGGCAGCATTGGCGCAGGCACAGTGTCCTCAGCTGAAAGCAGGGCCTCAACGCCTCCTGAAACGCCTGCAGGAGCAAGCAATCCGCTCGCACTCTTACACGCTCTTGGAACTGTCTGTGGACTGCCAGAGCAAATTCGCGGGCGAAAACCTCACCCTTGCCTTGGGAGTCTCGGCCGCCTCTTCTGATTCGCTGCCAGCACTGCCAGCACTGGAGTCATCTGTGAAATCATATTCGCTATCATTATCAGGAAATTCTCTGAGGCCGCGCAGCGTCAGGTGCCGCAGCCACGGCGGCATGGCAATGTCCGACAGGCGGTCACTTCCAATGTCGAGGACTTCCAAACAGGTTAGTGCGCACGCGAGCGTTGATGACATAGAAATGCAAAATCCAAAAGGCGCGATCACCTGCAGCCAGCAGGCATCCTCAGGGCAATGTGGCGGCTCGCTTGCAAGCAGCAGCACCATGGCCTCCACTGGAAACAAGAAGTTTGATGCAGGCGACAGCTGCTAAGCACAGAGCCCCCAATGCTGGCAGGAAAAACTCACCCGCAGCACGCTAAGGTCTGTCAAGCGAGAGAACCTCGACGGAATTCTTTTAGAGCCGCAGTGGATGAGGCTCAGACTCGTCAACCTGGTGAGCTGGCAGAGCTGTGCCGGCAAAGGCCGAGCACATTCGCATGGTTGGTCATCCTTGAGGCCGCAGTTGTTGTGATTCTCATTTTCTGCATTCGCGTTCCTGGTCTCAGTTGCAGCGGGCAAGAACCGGCCTTGTCAACACCTTCTTGCGCGAGAAGGAAAGCCTGACCTGTGCCTGACAGCGCGAGCTCACGGAGGTGGGAGGCCATCCCTAGCAGGCATGCAGGGATGCCACCCAGCGCATGTCTGCTGACGTCGCAGTGCAGATGCAGGACTGTGAGGCGCGAGAACTGCGACAGACTGTTTGGTAGGCCCTGCTGCCACCACTCCTCCTGCATGCTGGCCGCTGTTCAGCGCAAATCCGCCTCTGCAAGTGAGACGCAGAGCAGAGAAACACATCAATTTGGCTCACCTGCTCGCTTGGAAAGTAGTTCAAGTCCAGGCACAGCCGCCGCAGAATCCGCAAGCGTTCTGGGGCCGCCAGTGCTGCAAACAGCTCCGTCACCAAATGGGGCTCCTGCTTGCCCGGCAGGAGCGCCAGGCTGTGGAGGTTGTCGGCAGTGGCGGCGAGGTGGAGGAGAGCTTTGCCACGCTTTAGCTGATGTTGATTTCTGGTGTCTATCACCACTGCTTTCTTGAGATCCGGGCGGGGGTTTTCCCGCACCACCTCACGCCACTCCTTGCACACCAGCGCAGCCGCGTACCTGCGCTCCAGGCGGGCACACTGAGAAAGGCGCCTCGGGAAAACGAAGAAAGCCTCGCGGGGGCAGCGGCTCGAGACGCATGCTGCGCTTGTGGGACGAGGGGGGTGCGCACAAGTCTTTGTTGCTCGACAGCTTGCTGAGCACGCGGAGGACCAGGTCTGGCAGATCGACCCACTGAATGTCAGCCATCGGAACGACTGAGAAAAGTGACAACTAAGTTGCGCTGACGATATTCGTCACTGAAAAGTCTGCAGTTGAATGGTCGAGAGAGCCCGGAAAAAGTATGTGGCGTGAAGTTTGACCGGGCAGCAATTTGTTGCCCTTTTTTGACCCAGGTTGGCAGAACTGGCAGCGGCAGCGGCGGGCTTCACATCACTTGCGTTTTTTTCTAGTCAATGTAAGATCTGCTGGTATACTGTTGTCTTCTGGCATGTTCTTCCGCAGACGATTGCTCCCGTCCAGCGCTTCTGTGCCGCAGCCGCCTGCAACCGAGCAGCTCAGAGCAGCTTGGCTGCTGCCAAGTCGCCTTTGGAAGCGCGACGTTGTTCAGGAGCGCAAGGCGCTCCTCGAGTACAGCACGGTCAGGCAGTGTGATCCTCACTTTCTGATTCAGCAGTGCAGCAAGAATGGCCGAGTCACGCCATAGCAGCTTGGAGTCCAAGCTCAGAGGAGTGCTGTGCTGCCTAGGCCTGCAGAAATCTGCCGCTGGCAGAAGAGCAGCTTCGGGAGCTGATGTCTGGCGCTTGCCGGCGGGCCTAGAAGCGTAGTACTGCTGTTGTGTTTTGGAAAGGCAGGCAGGTGTTGACACAGGCTTATCTTGGCTGCAGAAGTGTACAGCGTACTTGTGGAGGAGGGCAGTGTAAGCTCCGAGCTCTTCTTTTCAGGTGGTGCTGCGGGATAGGATGCTGCATCAAACATGCGCTGGGGACAGACAGAAAAATTAACCACCCTCTTCTGCGGAACATTTCACGACACTGGGGACCGCAGCAGGGCTTCAGGGCGCATCGCAGCTGTTGTCCTTCGCTGAACAGACGCTTCCGCCGCCTTCGGGGCCCTCACCGCCAGGCTGCTGGCCAGATTGCCCCATCAGATCCAGCCCAGCCTGGCTCGCCACCTCCTGCAGCCGGCAGCTGGCAATCAATGAGGCTCTGTGATCCACACTGAACAGGTTCTGGTCAAATGCGCACCCTGAAGCACTCTGTGTGTCCAGAGTCACGTTGCACGCCGCCAACGTGGGGCACGGTGAAGACGCTGAAGCGGATAATCTTGGCAGACGTCTGCTGCATGCATCACGCCAGGCACACTGCTACATACTGCCACATCTCGATCCACCATCACAGAAACATTCGCCAGCCGTCCTGGATTCGGCGCCGGAGTTCAAGCCATGATTGAGCCAAAACACTGAAGGCTGGCGGAACAGTGGTTATGAAAATTGAGGGTGCGATTGTAGTTGGTGCGGGAATGCGCGCACCTTCTTCTTCAGCCTCTTGTACACCGAAAACATGCCACAACACGGCGCCCAGCTAGCGCGGCCGCCTGCGCTGCTAGCCACGGCTGCTTGAGTGCATCAACCTGGCTGCCTCCGCCGCTGCTGAAAGCTGCGACTGGATCTGGCCTTTCAACTGGGAGTGCTCCAGAATGCTGCCTAGCCCATTGCTGGCGTGGGGCTTGAAGCGAATGGCGAGGCTCAGCGCCACCTGCTTGAAGCGCCTGCAGCCAGCATACCTGGATGCTTGAGAGGGCGGCAGGCTTGACTCCAAGAAGGCGCAATGATCTCGGTGAGGAAGCAGCACTTGAAAAGAAGATGCTCACGATGTGGTTCTGGGCGTTGCTCGGGCATTTGGGTGGCCAGCAACCCGACGATCCCAGGCAGGCCATGCCTGCAGGCGTTCAGCAGAAAGCCCTGCGGCTGCTGATACCGTGGCCGCTAGTAGTGTAGCCAGTCAATGTCGCGCAGCAGCTGGTTCTTGTGCCGGCTCCTCGCTTTCTGCACACAGCAGCGCCACACGGCTGAATAACGCCAGGGTGCCGCAGCAGTTCCAGCTGAGAGCAGAAGAGAGCTGACCTTGCCGTCGCAATGCACTCAGGACGCTGATGAAAATTTCCTGTCGAGTGTCGCAAAGAGCTCTGCCTCCTCCTGCTCGGCTGCTGCAGGAGTGAACAGCCGTGCCGCTCCGCCACAGGACTCTACTCCAGGTACATCATTGGCCTCAGCTGGCGAGGGCCAGGGTGAGCTGGTGGTCTACTCGCTTGCTTATTTTCCATGCTCATTTGCACCAATTTGATTGCAGACAGTGACCAGGCTGGTGGTAAATTTACAGCCCTTCTTCACATTTCCAGCACGCTAATGGACCTACACGCCCGCTCACGAGCGAGAGGGGCAGGCAGGCAAGGGCCTCGAACGCTTGCAGCCAGAGTGGATGCGATCCAGCAAAGCGAGGGCCAACCAGCATGATGGATCTACATGCTGCGCCTGCAGCAGGGCAGGCAGCAGGCAGGGGGCATGAAGTGTTGAGAAGTCAACAGCGGCACACGTGTGCAGGACGGCGCGAGTCGGACCAAAGCCAGAGGCCTGGGCACGCAGGACCACCAGGACAAGAGTGGGGACTGCTGGCAGGAGAGGAAAAGGAGGGGGGCAGTCAGCAGCAGGCGGGACAGCGGCAGAAGACCAGCAGCTGCATGCCGTCAGCCATGCCACGCCAAACACCGAAAAAAAGCTCCTAAATGTCCCATGTGTATGATGTCATCATACCACTAACGCAGTGTTTTAGCGCAAACGCGCTGCTAACACCCCGCAATCACCCTACAATGCAGCTGAACGATTCGGAGCCGAGATCAAGAGCTGTTGCGGGTAAACCGTTTGGGGAAACGGGTGGGGGAAATCCCCCGACTGCGAAGGCTGCGAGAGCCCAGCACCGACGATAAGTCGGGCCGATGCTCTTGCATGCTCAGGGGCGCCTCCGGAGAGGCGCCAGCAGCTCGCGCTGCTGGGCAAGCCCGCTACTGCATTTGCCGCCACGCCTGCAGGCGACAGCCGGACCGGAGTCAGCTGGCCAGGCTGCTGACCGCCCACGGCTAGCAGACCAAGGCCAGTGGATTCAAGAACCTGGGGAGAACGGATGGCATCCACAGCGCACGGTCGCTCGACGGCCGCAGCAGGTGCCAGCGGCGGCGGAAGCGTCGCCTTCCAGCTGACTCACGTGTGCCTCACCTGCAAGCGCCTGTAAGTCAGCATGCCTGGAGGGCAGCAGGCCTCAGAGGGCAGCAGGCCAGGACTGGAGCTGAGAGGTGAATGGAGGGAGGGAGCAGTACCGAAAGAAGCCACACATGCTGTGGTTCTGATGTGGACGTTGCCCAGCGTCTGGCCAGCCGCAACCCGTCGGTCCCAGGCAGGCCAGCCCGCCTGCCAGACCTGCAGGCGTACGGCAGGCCCTGCGGCTGCTGGTCCTCATGTCGGCTCGTCGCTTTCTGCACACCGCAGCACCACCTGCTGAGTGGCGCTGAGCGCCAGAACAGCCTCAGCCAAGGGCAGGAGGCGGCGGAGGCAGACCATGCCGTCTTAGGCAAGCAGGGACTGCCGCCTCTTGCTGGCTCGGGGCTCAAAGCGGACGGCAGGCTCAGCGCAACCTGCTTGAAGCGCCTGCGGCCAGCATGCCTGGCGGTCTCAGAGAACGGCAGGCTTCTTGGCCTGGAGAAGAGGTGAATCGATCAAGGACCAGACCTGCAGGCGTGCGGCAGGCCCTGCGGCTGCTGGCAGTGCGGCCGGGCAATGTATCGCGGCAGCTGGTTCTCGTTTCGGCTCCTCGCTTTCTGCACACAGCACCGCCACACAATGGCTCGGAAAGGAAAATTGCCATGTACATGATTTCCAGATGAGAGCAGAAGGGGGGCTCACCTCGCTATCACAATGAACTTCCTGTCAAGAGTCGCAAAGCGCTCTGGGTCCTCCTGCTCGGCTGCGGCAGGAGCAAACAGCCGTGCCGCTCCGGGCACAGCATCGCCCGGTGAATCTTCGACGCGACGCCACGCTCGCTCCTGAAGCGGCTGATGCAGACTGCCAGCACGCCTGGCAGGCGCAGGATGCGGCGCCGAGTGCGGCCCTGCACCTTCAAGCCGGCGCTGGCCTCCACCACTGCACGCAGTCGCGATGCACCTCAGCAAGGCTGCTGGCCAGGAGCAGCATCAGGCTGGAGGTCTGAGATAGCGGACGTGCGTTCGGCCCCAGGGGCTCCTCCTTGGTGTAGCGCTCGAACGCGGCCGTCAGAAAGTCCTGGCCGTGCTCAAAGTCCTCTATGTCCAGGCTCAGCACGCGGAAGGGCTCCGACTCGACCTGCCGCCAGCCCTCCCCGACGGGCTGCACTTCCACGCAGATCTCCCCGCAGAAGATGTCCTCCACTACCGTGGTGACTGGGACCTGCTGGCCAGCACGTACTGCTCAGCCCTGCCCAGCAACAAGCTTACCAGCCCGGACGTCTAGTTGGCTCCGTGCCTGCAGCTCGAGCGGCGCCGCGTAGCACTGCTGCACCTGCCGCAGCTCCGCACTCATCCACTCCAGGAACTTGACAAGGAACTCGTGCGCGTCGTGGCGCCGCCCGAGCGGCCCGAAGCGCCTGCCCAGGATGCCGCGCAGCGCTCCTGCCATCAGCCGTCCGTTCCGAGATGAACCCTGCAGCACGCCGCTGCCTTAGTGAGGCGAGGATGTGCGGCTCGCTTGAGGAGGAGGGGGGGGGGGGGGGGGGGGGGGGGGGGGGGGGTGAACTCGAGTTCAGGCGACGCACCAGCGCGGCAAAGGCAGTCAGCATGCCCCTGAGGGGCAGGACGTCACGTGCAGTCCACGCCGTCTGCATCAGCTGCATGAATTCACTGGGCGACAGGACCGCCTGCGGGCATTGTAATGAGCGTGTGAATACCACGCCAGAAAGTAGTGCTCCTGCAGGCAGGCAGGCGGGTGTGCAGGCAATCATTACCTGCAGTGGTGCGATGGCGTAGCAGACTGCGCCAAAATTGTACATGCCAGAAGCCGGCAGGACCACATTTGCAGCACTGATGGCGCTGCCGGCGTCGGTCGCCAGGGCGCGGACCTCCTTCTGCTTTGCCAGGCAGCGGCAGCAGGCGAGGGATGTCCTGAACTCATCGATGGAGAGAAGCTGCACGCCCGACTTGTGCCGCAGCCGCAGCCGGCCCTTTTTGGGGCTTGCCCCTGCGCCATCACACATGACATGCTTGGCACTTGCAGGAGGCAGGGTGGCATGTTTTAGGAACCCAAGGGGATGGAGGGGCTCGAGGGAGCGCACGCGTGCTAGATCATGCTGTTGTGCCCGGTGCTCCTCTAAACGCCCTTCACCCTGGCCAGCTTGGGGATCCGGCCGAGCAGCAGCCTCAGGGCGGTGTCCATCATCCGCTGGCGCTGGATGCGCGTCTGGGCAGCATGCAACGCAGGCGTTTTGGTCAAGCCAGGGCGTGTTTGTGCGCTGCCACGCAGCAGCAGCAGAGGTGAAGTTGCCGAGGGCCAGAGAGGGAGGGAGGGCGCGCGCTCACCTTGCGGAGCCGCAAGCGGAAAGAGCGTGCTGGTGGAAGAAGTTGATTGCGTTCGCGAGCCGAGGCAGCGCGTAATCCAGGCGCGCACGGAACTCGACCAGCCCGCTGACCCTGGCGCTCGGCAGCTGTGAAAGCTCGTGCTCCTCTTCCAAGGTGGGCCTGGCAGCCTCCAGCTTGCGCAGGCACCAACAGGCGGCGTAGCCGGCCATGCTGTGGAAGCGGGCGCTGCTGAGCCAGAACTGTGTCCGATTCTGCGGCCTGCCTCCCCTGCGGACGCCTGCATGGCACACGCGCTGCTCAGCCACACAGCCAACATGCAGGCAGCTTTGCAAGCTGCTCTGGCGCCAGCGGTTCACTCATTGATTCTGCAGCAGAGGAGGAGCGGCACCAAAACACCGCCAGCATTGCAAGCAGCTGCATGCCGCAATTGGGTGCTAAAAAGACTCATCAGCGCCACCCGCTTGAAGCGCCTGCAAGTCAGCAAGCCTGGCGGTCTCAGAGGGCAGCAGGCTTTTTGGCCTTGAGCTGAGTTGTGAATCGACTGGAAGAGGGAGCAGCACCTGAAGAAGCCACACACAATGTGGTTCTGGGCGTTGCTGGGGGCATCTGGGTGGCCAGCAACCCGGCGATCTGAGGCAGGCGATCTGAGGCAGGCCAGACCTGCAGGCGTACGGCAAGCCCTGCGGCAGCTGATTCTCGTGTCGGCTCGTCGCTTTCTGCACACCGCAGCGCCACACCACGGCTTGGAAAGGAAAAGTGCCATGTACAGGATTTCCAGATGAGAGCAGAAGGGGGCTCACCTTGCTATCGCAAAAATGCAGCTGAACGTATCAGAGCTGAGTCCGTGAGCTGTTGCGGGTAAATCGTTTGGGGGAACCGGCGGAGTGAGGGCAGCCCCCTGACTGCGAAGGCTGCAAGAGCCCAGCACCGGCGATAGGTCTTGCCGATGCCTGTGCAGGCTCAGGGGCGCCAGCAGCTCGCGCTGCTGGGCAAGCCCGCTACTGCATTTGCCGCCAAGCCTGCGGGCGACGGCCGGACCGGAAATAGGTGGCCAGGCTGCTGACCGCCCACGGCTAGCAGACCAAGGCCAGTGGATTCAAGAACCTGGGGAGAGAGGATGGCATCCAAAGCGCATGGTCGTTCAAGGACCGCAGCAGGTGCCAGCGGAGGCGGTGGCGTCGCCTTCCAGCTGGCTTACGTGTGCCTCACCTGCAAGCGCCAGCAAGTCAGCATGCCTGGCGGTCTCAGAGGGCAGCAGGAGCTGAGAGGTGAATCGATGGAGGGAGGGAGCAGTACCGAAAGAAGCCACACGTGATGTGGTTCTGGGCACTGCCCAGCATCTCGCCAGCCGCAATCCGTCGACCCTAGGCAGGCCAGAGCTGCAGGCGTACGGCAGGACCTGCGGCTGCTGGTCCTCATGTCGGCTCGTCGCTTTCTGCACACCGCAGCACCACCTGCTGAGTGGCGCTGAGCGCCAGAACAGCCTCAGCCGAGGGCAGGAGGCGGCAGAGGCAAACCTTGCCGTCCCACTCAGCTGTAGAGGGGTGAAGCTGTAGAGGTTCTTGTCCTCCTGCTTGGCCGCGGCAGCAATGAACATGGCTGGCCGATGCTGCTTCCGTCAGCATTAGCCTGCACGTTACAATCGAAATCCCGTTCAGGAAAGGATTGGCTCCCAAGACCACGCTGTCGCACAGGATCGCAGGATTTCAGGTCAGGGGATGTTATTGGCGCCGATGACTGTCAAGCAGCCGCTTGAGCGGCCGCAGGGGGGCTGGAGATCGGAGATCGCACCCCAAGTCCAAATTTCTTGCTGAAATGGCGCGGCTGTCCTCTCGGCAGCCCCTCGGCAGCCCCTGGACGCGCTTTGACAGGTTCCGAGGCCTCCCGAGTGCCTACAAGTGTTTCTTTCGAGGTGTGCGCTCGGCTTGTTGGGACAACGCGGGGGCCAGGAGGCCGCCCGACCGTCTCGCCATCCCTCTCCCTGGCCCCCGGGGGCAAACGAAAGCGCTGCTCACTCTGATTTTGCCGCACCCGGAAGCGAAGAATGGTCGCGCTTCCGGACCGAGGTTTTCCTCTAGGATGGTCCGGCTGACTAGGGCACTTTCGGGGCCTAAATGCAGCCAGCTCCGTCCTCTGACTGATCGGCCAGCAGTCGCCTGTCCGGGAGTCAGGGGGTTCACTCGGGCCAGCTTTCCGGCCTGGTCGCCCAGCCGATCGCTGTTGCAACCCGATGCCCTCCCAGATGGCACATGCCATTGGAGCTCTGCCGGGAGCAGCTACGGGTCACAAATCGTCCGATGCAGTTGAAATTCACGAGAATGGACGCCCTGCGTTTGGTCAGTGTCGGATTGGGAGCTGCACTCGTAGTCTGTCTTGTGCTGGTTCACACATGACCAGCCCGTCGTAGGAGTAAAAAGGGCTGGCATGCACTTGCCCACCCACACCGTGATGTCCTCATCAGGAGGGGTGCATATGTGCGGCGCGCCTGCTGGATGGAGCTCTCATCCGTTTTGCGCCGCTGGAGCCCCTCCAGGGGTCCTCAGTGGGCCGCAGCGTTTGGGCCCTGTCTGGCGCAAAGCCATTGCTGCCGCTCTCACGGCTTCAGCGGGCTGCAGTCCTGCTACGAGTCCTGCTACGCGTCCCAGCCAAAGGTTTTCCCAAGCCACATGACAGCGCAACGAAAATAGCTCCCCTGATTTGGTGGGAGCTGCCGGCCATCCAAGTCGCTCCTGCAGGCCCTGGCGTGGCGGCCTGCGCATGCTGCTGCTCTCACGGTTGCAGAGGGAAGCGCGGCAAGAGAAATCAATCTCTTCAGGCACAGCAACAGCAGGCAATGCCGCTTAATGCTTGTCACATCACCGAGCACCTGCGGTTCCTGCAATACGGGCTCCATGGCCGCTGAAGCAGCAGGAAGCAAGCAAACCACAACACCTGTTCAAAAGAGCCATGTTTGGACGCTGCAGGCGAGCAAAAGCTGCAGCACAGGGCGGGCGTGGGAAAACCGAGCTGACAGGAGAGAGCTGTCAGGCCTGGCCGCGGCTCAGCCGGCGCGGCAGCAGGCGGTGGCCGGTCAGCAGCGACCGCCGCACCGCGGCCTCCTCCTGCCGGATCTCGCGGTGCTCCGCCAGGAACACGCCGCGCGTCCGAAGCAGCAGCAGCAGCGCCGCGCCGACTGCCACCGCCTCGAGCGCGGCGCCGGTCAGGAACGTCGCCCTGCAGCCGGCCCACATGTGTTTTAGCCACCCCCGCTCTGCTGCGGACCGAGTGCGTGGGAAGCGAGGCGTGACCTGAAACAGTCTGCGCCGAGGCAGACGCCGCCGGCGTCCCCGTGCCTCCGCAGCGCTCTTTGGTAGACATAGGCGCCCTGCCACCACCGTGCCAGAGGCCATGCCCGATCAGCCAGAAACACGGAGATCCCTGTTTTGGCTCGCGTCCTCGTTGACACAGGGAACGAGCCTGCTGCCACGAAACCACCGCCAGCAGTAGGCAGCCTACGACGGCAAGAGCGGGCCGCGCACCAGCAGGTTGGAGAGGCCGTAGGAGCCGACGGTCGCGGCGGTGCTGAGCAGGCAGTAGGTGACGCCAAAGTGCTTGAGGCCGAACAGCTCGCTGGCCAGCGCGGGCATGAGGCTCCACTGCGCGCCGTAGGCCAGCCCCGTGAGCGGCGCCGCCGCCCGCAGCAGCGCCAGGTCGGCGACCGCCGTCAGCAGCGCGCAGGCCGCCATCAGCGCGGCCGCAGCGACGAGGAAGGCCGTCCTGCAGGAAAGAGCCGGCTGGCAGTCACACGCATGCGTGCAGGCAGCAGGCCAGGCAGGGGGCGGGCTTGGCCTGTCGGGATGTCCGCAGCTGCAGTCACATACATGCAGGCAGGTAGGTAGGGACAGCCCGGCGCGAGGGCACGGGAGGGGCGGCGGACCGTGGCGTGCCGCACGCGTGCAGCGCCTGCTCCGGCAAGAAGCCAAACAGCAGGCGGCCAAGGCAGGAGAGGACCGAAAAGAGCGCGAGCAGCGGGTCCTGCGAGTCGGGTGCGCCTGCTCGCGACTGCGCCAGCTGGCCTGCGGGCGCCACGCATGGGGGCGTGAGCGCTGGGCATGGGGGGCGCCCCTGCGCAGCTGCGGGGGGAGGAAAGGGAAAAAGCACCTATGTTGGCCAGGAAGGTGAGGCCGCAGGCGGCCGAGGCGCCAAAGACGGCGTACAGCAGCCAAAAGTCGAGCCGCGCGAGGCTCTGCGCGGGCGTCAGCTCCCGCTGCCACGCCTGCTTCGGCAGCGCCGCGTCTGCTGCCTCCTCGCCCGGCGGCGCCTGCCCACGCCGGCAGCCCACTCAGCTGGCGTCCTGGCTGCGCCCTCCTGCAGCAGCGCAGCAGGGCAGAGGTGCGCGCGCCAGCAGCGGCTGCGCCGCCTGGCAGCCGTCCTCCTCTGCGGCGACATCCGGCTCGCAGGCCACCGGCCGCGCCCACAGGCCGCTGGAGCCCGGCCACAGCAGCAGCAGCGGCAGCAGCACCGCCGCGATGCCTGCCGGCCAGACTTGTGAGGCCCTGTCTGTCCCCATGGGACTGACACAGCCGCACCAGGGGCTCAGAGGCACCTGCCAGGACGAGAGCCCGCGTCAGAGGCCCCACCGGCCCGCTCAGCAGCCCCGCTGCGGCCAGCATGGCCAGCGACAGCGCCCCCACGACGGCATACGCGACCGCAAACCTGCCGCCTGCCGGGGCAAGTGACAAGGAAACCGTCAGCTCGCCCCCCTGCAGTCACCTCCGTGCTCTGGCCTACATACAGGGCTGCCGTTCCTGTCAGCACGGCAGCGGCACAGAAGGGCGCACGGTTGGACCAGGGCCGCCCGGGCTCCGGCAGCTCGCCCGGCTGCCGAAAGGGCACCGCGTTGAAGGCGGGCAGCGCCAGCAGCACGAGCGCCGGCAGGCCGGCCGCGATGACTAACAGGAACGACAGCGCGTGCGGCCGCAGCGTGACGGCATACACGGCCGCTTAGACGCTGGCGCTCAGGCCCATGGTCGCCTTGAGGATGCCTGCGGCTCCAGAGACTGGCTGTCGGGACAGAGTGCACCGAGGCGCCACGTCCCAGGGCCCAGCTGGAAGTCAGGCCCTCAGCCAGGCTGCTGTATGAGCAGGGAGCAAAGCAGAGGCGAGGAGGCGGGGTGCTGGAAGGCCGGTGCCGTCCCGCGCGCAGCAGCGACCCTCTGCCAGGCAGGCTGCTGTGCGAGTCGGGAAGGAAGGAAGGAGCACCGATGGCGGTGCCGCGGTCGCGCGGGAAGCTGCGGACCGCCGCGGACACGCAGGCGACGTCCACCCAGGCGGCGCCGCTCATGGCGGCGACCCCCATCGCGACGACGCCCCACGGCGGCACGCCCCGCAGCCGGTGCGTGCCGGCCGCCCACAGGCAGCCGTAGCCGCCTGCGTGAATGGCCGCGCCGACCGCCAGCGCCAGCCTGCGCCCCGCCGCCTCCCCCGTCGGGTGAGCCTGGGTTGACTGGCCTGCGGTCTGGCGAGGCGTGCGGCTCGCACCTCGGCCCCAGGCGGTTGTGCCGCTGCAGCAAGTCGTAGCAGGCGCCGGGCAGCAGGCCGGCCGCGAGCGAGGGCAGCAGCGCGTTGGCGACCGCCTGCAGCTGCTCCTGGTCCAGCCCCAGGCTCTCCTTGAGCGCGGGCGCATACAGGCTGAAGGCGTAGGATGCCTGCACTCCCGGCAGTGGTTTCAGAGCTGCTTGGGGGATGCTGAGGATGGCCAAGCAGGGCACTAGCTCGCACCCCGGCAGCCAGCTCCAGGATGGCACTCCAGCCAAACGTGATAAATTTGTTCGAATACATCGTCGCAATTCAGCGGCGAGCGGCGAGTTCAGAATTGCCGACCAGAATTTGGGCATGCCATTCAATCAGGGTTAAAACAAAGTCACCCCAGGCGACCGGCGGTACCTCTGGCACCTGCGCCACCCAGCGGGTGCACGGTGTGCGCTGCAAGAGGCTCAGGGGTTGCTGAGTGGAGACAACCTGGCCAAGGAGGCTGCTCCAACTCCCGCAGAATTTTCAACACCAAAAAACTCACCCTAGCGAGAGCCTCTAGCTGCACGACGTCTACCGTGTGGAGCTGGTAGCCGACACGACACTCACACGCGGACGCGCCGGATGTCTGGGCGTCACAACGAGGGAACCAACCGAGCCCGCAGCCAGCACGCCAATCCTGGTCGCTCGACGGGCGCCAACGGCTTCGGACGCGGCTCTGGCGGACGGGGCGCGCCGGCCTTGCAGACTCCGGCCCGCGGGTGAGCACACCCTTCGCAACCGCCGCTCCCTGGGCGCCATTCGCACAGCCGCCGGCCCCTTTCCTGCAATCTACGCTCTCCACTGGGCACGTTTCCTCCCTCGAAAGTGTCAGCGAACAGCTCCGTTGCGTGGGTGCGCCGAATGGTTTCAGCAGGCCTAGCATCCGGGCCGCCAGCACCTGCTGGTGTCGCGCCGGTGGCCGCATGTGCTGCGAGAGACACCCTCTGGGCCGCTGTGCTCGGTTTGCGGGCTGCCCTGCGCCCGATTACCGCCTCCAGGACACGTGGTCTGGCGGTTGCGCACCTCAGCGCGCATCCTGAGCAGCCGGCGCTGCGTTGCGTGCAGGAACGGCGGGCAACCTACCGGCGAGCCGAACGGCCATGCGATGACGGACGCCGGGGCGCCGGGACTCGCCCATGGCGGCGCAGGTGCCTTTCGCATGCTTCACATTCCCGTGGCCACCTCGGACATTCCCCAAGCGCACATCCGCAGCTTTCCCCGGGGTCCTCGGCCCGCTCTTGGGGCCACGGCCGGCGTTCCGGGCCGCTCATCCAGGCCTAGCATGAGTCGACGGGGTCAGCCCGGCCGCCGTGCCAGCGCTTTCGGGGCTCGCCATCGATCGAGGACGTCCCCATGCCGCGTCTCATAGCTATCGCACGCGGTTTCAGCCCAGATCCGCCCGCCCGGGGGGTCGGATTGACCCGCCGGGGAGCTTGACCCCCCGCCCCGGGCGCAGGCGTCGCCGACAATCCGCAGCAGCCCGGCCAGCGCTCGCAGTCCGCCAACCCGCAGCCGCGCGGCGTGCGGTGGCCGCCCAGTGAGCCCCCGCAAGCCTGTTCAGGCCGCCCCCAATGGTTGCCATTGCCTTGTCAGCCGCCCCACCGCCGCAGCAGCTGGCCTGGGAATCCCCACGCCGCTCCCATGCCCCCATACCTGCTCCTGACAGCCGCATTGTGCCCGCAGGCGTGACCAACTTTGCGCCCAACATCCGCTTCGGCACCTTTCCCGAGCAGGACACGGCTGCGCAGCTCTCGCAGCTCAATGCGCTGAGCAGCCAGCTGCACGCGCAGCAGACGGCCCAGGCGCAGCAGGCGGCGCAGGCGTCGGCTCCCCAGCAGCAGGCGCCGGCCACGCCGCAGCAGCCGCAGGCGGCGCCGCAGCCGCAGCAGCCGGCGGAGCGCAGCGCGCCGCAGAGCCCCGCCTCCGAGCACTCCAACCGGGTGAGTCCTCCCCCCCAGCTTTTCTCACTCAGCCGCGGCCCTGCCCTGACAGCCGAGGCCCGCCCCGAGGCGTGCAAGCCTGACACCCGGCCCCCATCGCCTTCACCGCAGGGTGGCCGCGGACCGCAGCGCTCGGGCCCGCGCAACGTCAACAGCCGCGGCGGCTACGGCGGCGGACGCGGCAGGGGACCCGCCGGCATGCCGGCACGCCCCCTCCCTCCCTTCCCGCCTCTTCCCTCCTTCAGCCCTCCTCGCCATCCGCCTGCAGCGCCTCAGCCCGCCTGCCATGCTCGCTGCCCCCGGCCCTCGCCAGCCACCCATCCCCCCTCTCCCAGTGCCGACTGCGACCGCCCGCCCGCCCGCAGACGCAGATGGCCGGCTCGCCGCTCAACTTTGGCAGCCTGCAGCCGGGCATGGGCTACTTCCCCGCGCAGGGCTTTGCGCCCGGCGGCTACCCCGGCCAGGGCTTCCCCGGCTACGCGCCGATGCCGGGCCTGCAGGGCCAGCCGGGCTTCCCGGGCCACTTCCAGTACCCGGGCATGCCCTACGGGATGCCCTACCAGGGCTTCCACCCCCAGGCGCCGCCGCCCGGCCAGCCCTACGGCCGCCAGCCCGGCGGCCCCGGCTTCCCCGGCCCCGCGCCCGGCGCCGGCTACTCGCCGCAGCAGGCGCCGCCGCAGCAGCCGCGGCCGGGGCACGTCGGCGCCGGCTTCGCGCCCGAGGCGAGCGCCAAGGGGCCGACGCCGGCCGGCGCGGGCGTGCAGCAGCAGCCCAAGGGGCGCAAGCTGTCGTTGGTCGATCCGAAGACCAACAAGGCCGTCGACTTTGGTGCGCCCCTTCCTCCCCCCTTCTCCCCGCCTGCGCTGTGCACCGCCCTCTTGCGCCACACGGTCGGTGCATGCCCCCCTCTCTGCCTGCTGCCTCTCTGCCTGCTGTCTCTCTCATGCCGCCATCTGGCCCCCCTTCTCTCCCCTCCATTCAGCCTGCTCTGCTCCTCACTCCCTCCTCTCATGCCGCTCCCCTGAAGCTGAAGAAGCTGCCCTCTCTAGTGTTGCCCCTCTGCCCCTCGGAACAGCCTGCTCTGCCCCCCCCCCAACTGCTCCCTCAAGGGCCGCAGACTGACCCCGCGCCCTGTCTGCCCCCGCCGCAGAGCGCCCGGCCACCGCCCCGGCCGCCAACGGCAGCCAGCCCGCCGCCGCCGCGCGGAAGCAGCCGAGCCAGGGCTCGCCGACGCCGCGCCCCGGGCAGGCCGCCAACGGGCACCCGGTGCCGACCAACCGGGCGCTGCAGATCACGGCGCCGCCCAGCGGAGGGCCGTCCAAGGCCGCGCAGGGCCAGACTCGCGCCGGAAAGACGCTGCCCGCCGCCGCCGTCGTGCGCACGCCCGTCCCCACGCAGCAGCCGGGCGCGCCTCCATCACCTCCCCTCCCTCCCCACTGCCCGCCTCGCGCGCTCGCCTGCACAGCTCTGCAAACGGCGCGACGGCGCTGTGGCCTGACTGCCAGCGGGGGGTCCATGGAATGCTGGTCAGAGCTGCATTGCTGGGCCCAATGAGCAAGCAAGAGACCCGTCAGCTGCGGCTGGGATCAATCAGGGGTCAGCTGCTCCCCTTTCATCAGCCGCTCCATTCCTCACACCCCCTCATTCAACCAACCCCCCCCCGCCACACTGGCTGACCGCTCCTGCCCGGATGCTTGCAGACACGGCCGCCGCTGAGAAGGCCGCCGCTGAGAAGGCCGCCGCCGACAAGAAGGCTGCCGACACGGCCGCCGCCGCCGAGCTGAAGGCCGCGGAGGAGCGCAAGGCGGCCGAGGCCAAGGCAGAGGCGGACGCCAAGTGCGCCTTGCCCTTACCCCTGCGTGCCCCGCGCTGCTGCATCCCACCCACCTGCGTGGTGCCGCAGTGCGCCGCCTGCTGACTCAGCCGCCGGTTGCCGCTGCAGGGCCGCCGCGGCAGCCAAGGCGCAGGCCGAGGCCGACGCCAAGAAGGCAGCCGACGAGGCATCGGCCAAGAAGGCAGCCGAGGAGGCCGCGGCCATGAAGGCGGCTGAGGAGGCGGCTGCGAAGAAGGCTGCAGAGGAGGCCGCCGCTGCCAAGGCCAAGGCTGACGCGGACGCCAAGTGCGCCGCCTCCTCACTTCCTCCTGCCGCACCCCCGGCTCGAAGCGGCAGCTGCTCGCGCTGCGCATCCCAGCCGGCGCTGACGAGCCCTCTTCCCCGGCTGCAGGGCGGCCGCCGCCAAGGCCGAGGCAGAGGCGAAGGCCGCAGCCGAGGCGAAGGCGCAGGCGGAGGCCGAGGAGAAGGCGCGGGCCGAGGCCGCGGCCAAGAAGGCCGCCGACGAGAAGGCCGCCGCAGAGGCCAAGGCGGCAGCGGAGCGGGAGGCGCAGGCCAAGGCGGAGGCCGCAGCCAAGGCGCAGGCCGAGGCGGACGCCAAGAAGGCCGCCGAGGAGGCCGCGGCCAAGAAGGTCGCCGACGAGGAGGCCGAGCGCGCCGCCAAGGAGCGAGAGGAGGCGCGCCCACACCCCTTCCCCTCCCCCTGATTCTGCCTCTTGCTTCCCACCCCTGCTGCCCTGACCGCGCCCAGCTGCCTCCCAGCCGACCCCCTTTCCTGACATCCCCCCCAACGGCCCAGCTGCTCTGCCACCTTCCGCTCCCCCAAGAACCACCCCCAGCAGCCCCCCTTCCCGTCCTGACCGCCCCCACCTGGCCCCGCCCCGCAGGCCGCCGCCTCGAGCAGCGCCGACGAGGCCCCCGCCGCAGCCGCCGCCGCCGCGCCCAAGAAGAAGGGCAAGAAGGCGCTGGCGGCCGCGATCGCCGCC
>BHFV01000266.1:19058-34989 GCA_003568905.1 Trebouxiophyceae sp. KSI-1
CCGCCGCCGCCGCCGCAGGCCCGGCCGCAGGAGCCGAAGCCGACCGAGAAGCCCGCCGAGAAGCAGGCACGCGCCCGCCCTGCTCCCTTTGCCGCGCCGCCCTGGTCCTGCTGCAGTTGGATAGGCCCTTCCTCCCCATTGCTGCTGCGCCGCCTCTCCTTTGAGCTCGCCCGGCTTGAGTAGACTTGCCCCCCCGGCCATGCCCACCTGCCTGCGCCTCCGCAGCCACACCCGCCTTGCTCCTGCTCCGCAACCCAGGCCTCCCGCCCCTGCCTGCGCCACGCATTGCCTGGCTGCCGCCGCCGCGCCCCCCCCCCCCCCCCCCCCCCCCCCCCCGGGCCCCGCCACAGTGCCAGGCCCGTCAGGCCGCCCCGCTGACCTGACCACGCTGCTGCCAGCAGGCGCCGGCCGCCCCGGCGGAGCCCGTCGAGGACGACGTCGACTGGGAGGAGAAGCGCATCGAGACGCCGCGCCGCCCGGTCAGCAGCCAGCAGGCGCCGGAGAAGCGAGTGTGCGCGGCCCACCCCCCTCCCTTCCCCTCCTCAGCCCGTCCGCGCTTCCTGTGCCCGCCCCACCCCCAGGGCCCCTGCGCATCGGTACAGACGGGCAGAGACACTGCAAATGCGTCTGCTCTGCTGCCAGTGATGGGTGAAGCGCAGCGCACCGTTATCTGTCCTTCTCAGTGGGCAGGCATCGAGATTCCCCCCCTGCAGCCACTCAGACTGCTGCTGACGCCCGCCTGCCGCCGCCCGCAGCTACTCCAAGGACTACCTGCTGAAGATCGGCGAGAACGTGGCGCGGGAGGACCTCATCTCCTCGTGGCCGGGCAACCCCTTCCTGCAGCAGCAGTTCGGCCGCCTCATGCGCGGCGGCGGCAGCCTCGGCCCGCAACACGGCCCCGGCCGCGGCGGCGGCATGCCGCCCATGCACGGCGGGCGCGCCGGCCCCGTCGGCGGCGGCGGCGACCGCTGGGGCCACAAGCCCCTGCCCGGCCCTCCTGGTACCCCCCCCCCCCCCCTCCCCCTCGGCCGCCGCGCAGCCCTGATCGCTGCGCCTGCTGCTGTTTCGAGCGCGCGTCTGTCTGTCGACTGCAGGCGGCGGCTTCCCTCCGCCCGGCATCGCCGGCCCCCCGCCGCCGGTCGGCGGCCGCGGCATGGGCGCCCGCGGGCGCGGCGGCGTCGAGGCGGACCGCTGGGCGCGCGGCACGGCGCTGGCGGCTGGCCCGGGCGGCGGCCGGCCCGCGCCCGCGCTGCACAAGGCGACCAACCGCTACGAGGCGCGCCCCCTTCCCTCTTTGCTGCTGCCTTCGCTCGAGAGCGCCTGCTGGCATCGACACCCCCCTTTCAGTCCGGGATGTCTGCTGGCATGTGCCCTGCCCGCCCACGGCAGGGCACGCAGCCGCCGCCTGCCCCTTTGCCAGCCAGCGCGCCCCCGTTGCTGCCTGAGCCCCACTGTCAGCTCGCACTCCGTCCTCCCACCGGGCCTGCCTGCAGCCCAGCCCTCAGCTCGCCCCTCAGACATGCCAGGCTGACTTGGGCCCCTCGCCTGCGCTGCAGCGCGGCCGCCTGCTGAGCGAAAACCCGGAGGAGGAAAAGCGCCAAAAGGAGATCAAGTCCCTGCTCAACAAGATCACGCCGGAGAAGTTCGCCGTGATCAGGGACAAGATCATCGCGACGGACATCAGCACCGTCCAGGCGCTGCAGGGCCTCATCGACCAGGCGCGCCCCCCAGCCCTCTCCCGGTCCTGCGCGCTGCATGCGCAGGGCACGCTGCTGCGCGCTCGTGGCTCGGCGGCATGCAGCACCCTCCCCGCCTTGTTCCCCAGCAGGCCTGGACAGTGAATGGCATGCGCCGCTCCCGGCCTCCCAACAAGATCAGCCTCTGTTCACCCCTCGTCATGTCTGCCACAGTCGCGCCCATGTTCGAATCGTCATTTCTGCGCGTCGCATCGTCCTCGTTGGCATTGCCGCGACGCATACTCGTTTGGCAACTGCGCACTTGCACGCCCATCCGCTGACACGCCCTCCTCTGCGGCCCTTCCGCAGGTGTTCGACAAGGCGCTGACCGAGCCGACCTTCTGCGAGATCTACTCGCAGCTCTGCTTCGAGCTCAACCAGGCGCTGCCCGAGTTCGACGGCGAGCCCGGGCCGGACGGCGAGCCGCCCAAGCGCATCAACCTGCGCCGGGTGCTGCTCAACAAGTGTCAGGAGGAGTTCGAGGAGGGCACCGCCGCCTTCCAGGCGGTCAAGGCGCGGGCGGACGCGGAGCGCGAGTCCGGCGGCGCGGTGCGCCCCCCCTCCCCTTTCCTGCCTTCCCCTCCCCCTCTGGGCCGCGCCTGCCTTGCAGCTCACAGCTCGCTACTCATCCAGCTATGCTGTGTGTCTCTGCCTCCCGGTCGGGCCGCCCCCTTCCTCCCCTGGCCTCCCCCTGCCAGCGCTGCCGCCGCCGCACATGCAGCCAGGCCGCCCTGAAGCCCGCACGCTGCTCAGTTGGCTTGCGAATGAAGCTGCCCGGCTGCGGCTGCCTGACCACCCCCCGCGGCCGCCGCACCGCAGGCCCGGCCGGAGGAGGCCGAGGAGGGAGAGATCACGGCCGAGGACAAGGAGGCAAAGCTCGCGCGGCGGCGCAAGGAGCTGCAGGAGGCCGAGGCCGAGCAGAAGGTGGGGACCCCCCTCTCCCCTGTGATCCTGAAGCGCAAGCCCGCGTGCCCTTCTGACCCAGCCCCCAGCCCGATAGATTTGGCGGCGTCTTGGCTTTTGGGGCGACTGCAAGCGCTTCCCCCTTTTCCACAGGGTTGCCAGTGTTCCTGAATGCATGGACTACATTTTCTCCTCCCTGCCTTCTCAGGGGAAAAGCCCCCTCTCAAACGCGCATCATTGCTGACCCTTCCAGTCCGCCTGCAAGCCGCCTTCCCCCGCCTGCCGGCTGCCTTGGCGACGATGAGCAGTCGATAATCACGAGTTTGACAAGCTTGACGGCGGCTGCAGGCGCGGCGGCGCGCGCTCGGCCTGATCCAGTTCATCGGCTTCCTGTATAAGAAGAAGATGTTGACGGAGAAAATTATGCACGGGTGTATTCAGACCCTGCTGAACGACGTGCGCACCCCGCCTCCAAAAACAGCCCTCCCTCCAGGCCCCTGCGCGTTGCGCTTCAGTGACCCGCCGCCAGGGCCCACCCCGCGTTGCGTGCACCGCGGCCCAGCATCTGCCTCCCAGGGCGAGTGGCAAGGAGAGCCCTGTTGGCCGGCCAGTCCGCCTGACGCCCCTGCCCCCCACCCGCTCGCAGGTGGAGAACCCCGGCCGCGAGGAGATCGAATGTCTCTGCAAACTGATGAGCACCATCGGCGCGCAGCTCGACGCCTCCCCCAAGGCCGGGGCCTACATGAACACCTACTTCGAGCGCATGGAGCTGATGACGCGGCTCAAGAGCCTCGAGGTGCTCCCACCCCTCCCCCTCCTGCACAGCTGCCGCAGTCCGGCCGCCGTCCTGCAGCTCCCCCCGCCCCCCGCCCCCCGCCCCCCCCCCCCCCCCCCCCCTTTGCTGACGGCCGCCGCCGGCTGCCCTGCAGGTCCGGCTCAAGTTCCTGATCCAGGACGTGATCGACCTGCGACGGAACCGCTGGCAGGCGCGGCGCAAGGTGGAGGGCCCCAAGACGATCGCGGAGATCCACCGGGACGCCGAGCGCGAGGCGGCCGCCGTCGAGGCCGCCAGCGCGCGCGGAGGCCGCTTCGGCGACTCGCGTGGCGGGCCGCGCTTCCGCGAGCCGCCGCCGCCGATGCGCCAGCCCATGTGCGCCCCCCGGCCTCTGCCCCGGCCACACAAGACACAGCTCGGCCGAGTCTGAGCGCCGAGCGGCTCCCCCGGCAGGCGCTCGCGGCACGAGGACCGGCTGGAGGAGCGGCCGCGGCCGATGACGCGCACGCCGAGCCAGGAGGGCTTCCTCGGCCCCGGCGGGCGCAGCAGCGGCGGCTTCCGCCCGGGCGGCTCGCTCGCGCAGCGCAACGCCGGCCCCGCCGCGCGGTGCGACCCCCACCCTCCCCGCTCCGAACCCCGCGGCTGCATGTTTGGGAGCCTGACCGGGGCCCCGCGCGTGCCGCCGCAGGGACGCGCTGGGCGCGCGCGAGGCGCCCACGCCGGCGCAGCCGCGTGCGGAGCCCGCCCGGCCGCGCGCCGAGCCCGCCGCCGCGCCCGCGCCGCCGCAGCCGCCGGTCGGCGCGCGGCAGCCGTCCGCGGCGCCGGCGCTGTCGGCCGAGGCGGTGGAGGCCAAGTCGCTCGGCCTGCTGCTCGAGTACCAGCAGCTGCAGAGCACGGCCGAGGTCGCCAGCATCTTCGCGACGGAGCTGCAGCCCGGCGGCGCCGACCTCGCGGCCGTCCTCGCGACGTGGCTCAACGCCATGTTCGAGAAGAAGGAGGTCCGCGCGGATGCCGTCGAGGCGCGACCCTTCACTCCCTGCCGCCCACACCACAGCTGCTTTGAGAGACTGCCAGCGCAGCGCGCCTGCCAGAGAGACAGACGGAACAGCGGCCCTGACCCGCTGCGGCGTCCGTGCGACTGCAGGAGCTGGTGGCGTTCACCGCCGCCGAGAAGCTGCTGCCCCCGCCCGCGCTGCTGGCCGGCTTCGGCCGAGTGCTGACGCTGCTCGCGCGCGGCGAGATCGACGCGCCCCTCGCCCCGCAGCAGGTCCGGCACTCCACTCAGCTACTGGAGTGGTGTTTCTGGCCCAAGCCGACAGCAACAGCAAGCAAGCGGCGAATCCTGCGCGCTTTTGGACACACCGAAAGCCGCCCGGCGCTGACGAAGCAGCCGGCGGTGCCCGCAGCTGGGCGCCATCCTGGCTCGGCTGCTCGCCGCGGGCGCGCTGGAGCTCAAGCCGGCGGGCGAGGCGATCCTGGCGGCCGGCCGCGAGGGCCGGGGCGAGGCCGACGGGGACGAAGATGAGGAGGAGGAGGACCTGGTCGACTCGGGCAAGGCGGCCAAGGTGCTGCGGCACACGCTGCAGGCCTGGGCAAAGGCGCCCGACGCCGCGCCCGCCGCCGCCTGGCAGGCCTCCGGCCTCAAGCTCGCCGACTTCCTGCCCTCGGTGCGCCCGCCCTGCCCCTCCTGCGCCTGCTCTTCGGCTGCCGTCCGCCGAGCCCTGCTGGGCCCATAAGTGCGCGAGCGACTGATCGAACTGCCTGCCGCGCTGCCGCAGTGGGACCAGGGGGAGGCCAAGGCCCGCGAGCGCCTGACGGCCGAGATCGGCATCGAGGGCATCGCCGCCTGAGGAGAGTGGCTGCAGACCGAGCGAGCGAGGCAGGGAGCCTCCCAGGCTCGGGATTTCGTGCGCCTGTGAGCGCAGCGCGCGTGCGCAGTCGGGTCCTGCTTTCCGCTCGAGTGAACGGCTCTTGGCTCTGTTTTTGAGAGCTCGCTGTGAGAAAACTTCACAGACACGCCTCACACTGTGCACTGCACTGCACGCCGCCCTGCATTTGCACAAACGCGGCCTCCGGCGGGCGGTGGCTGTTGCATGCGCGTGTGGTGCTTGGCGTGCTACAGGGCTGGGCTGTCTGGCATGGGGGAGCCCGCCAAACCAATTTCAGCATCTGTCAGCTGCAAAAGTGCCGCTTGCTGAGCCCAACGTTGCCTTGCTGTCGAGAACCGCCGCACACCAACGCTGATACGCTGGCAGTGCAGTGCTTGGGGCCGCGAGCGGTAGCGGCTGCAAAGGGCCGTGCAGCAGGCGAGTAAATAGATACAGCCGCGCAATCGGGCAAAGCCGCGCTATCGGGCAAAACTCGGATGTAACGGTTGAGCGTTTTTCATTGGTCGATCCCGTGAAATCAGCAGACTTGCCGTGGAGACTCTGCAGACTCGACAGTCTGGATCCCAGCCATGTCGACCTCACCACGCTCGTCCCCTCGAGGAGACACCGATGCGCGCGCGGATCACCTGCCGGATGATGCGATGGCTCGCATTTTCGCCAAGCTGAGCGCGCAAGAGCTGTGCGGCCCCCCGCCCTACGCCTGGATCCGAGGCACATGCAACCCGCGCTTGTTCATGTGTGGAAATTGCGGAACGTCGAGCTGATGCGCTTTGCGCCTCAGCATCGGCAAACAGCGGCCGTTGCCGCCTGCAGGCGAAACATCGTGCCGCTGGTGTGCAAGAGCTGGAATGCCTCCCCGGTGCGGCTATCCATGCTCTACAAGCGAGTGGCAGTGGATACCACGCAGCACCAGCAGGAGCTGCCCCACGGACTGCTGGAGAGCGGCATCAAGTGCATCGCGAGAGGAGCCGCACACATCGAAGAGCTGCGCCTGAAGCTGGGCTACCTGCACTATGAACTGGCGGAGGGCGTGGTGGCGGCTGTGGCAGAGGCCGTGCCTGAGCCCAAGCTCCGCCGCCTCGCCATCGATTTCGGCGGCGCGGGCTGCCCGGACATGCCGCTCGGGAGCATCTTCGACACGATCAGGACCAAGCCGCAGCTGGCCGGCAAGCTGGAGGAGCTGGCCTTCCTGGCTGTCCGGGTGCGCCACGCACTCCCTTTCCGCAGCTCGTTCTCTGGCCCTCCCGCGCCCCCGACACCGCTGCCGGCTTGCAGGGCCCCTGGTGCGGCTACAACCGCGGCGCACCAATTCGTCTGCCACGCCTGCGCAAGTTCGCCCTCGAGTGCGAGGTGCCCGACTGGTCCATCGGCTTTGAGGCGGACAACGACCTGCCCGAGGGCTTGCCGACGTTCCTGCTGGACAGCCCGCTGGAGAGCCTCCTCATCTCCTGCGATGGTGCCTCCTCCGCCATTGACCGCCACAGCTGCAGCTGCAGCACGGCAGGGCGCTTGGAACGTGCAGATGTTCACTCGGCACTGGCAACGCCGCTGCAGGCTACGACTCGCTGCCGGTGCTGCCCAACGACATCGGCCGGATGCAGCGCCTGCAGAGGCTGACGCTGAAAGGCCCCGCTGTGGAGGCGCTGCCGGACAGTTTCACGGCGCTCAGAAGCCTCAAGCTCCTGCAGGCTGACCCCGTTTCCAGTCGACCCCGCCGCCCCGCCGCCCTGTGCTCGTGCGCCTGCTCAGCGGCGTCAGGAGCGGCCGCAGGTGCTGCCTCGTGGCGGGCTCGACGAGGAGGACGCAAAGGAGCTGTGCCTGCCGCCCTCGCTGGCGCCCCTGGCCCGGCTGGCCGTCGTGGACCTGAGCTGCGAGCGCGTGCCTGTGGCCCTCGGCACGCTGCCAGCCATCCAGAGCCTGACGCTGCGAGGCATCAAGCGCTTTGGCCGCGACAAGGAAAAGGTGCGCGCGTCGGCGCAGCCATGCCCGTGAACGAAAAAATTGGCAAGTCGGCCTGCAAGAAACTCTGAATCCACCCCCTTCCCGTCGGCCTGCAGGAATTCAGCGATCTGCTGGACGGGCTGCAGCTGTCGGAGCTGCGCCTGCTCTTCTGTAAACTCCAGACGCTGCCGGCGGCCGTGACGCGGCACGCCTCGCTGCGCGCGCTCGCGCTGCAGGACTGCCGCCTGCGGGCGCTCCCGCCGGGGCCCTACCTGGGGCAGCTCACGCAGCTCGACGTGCGCCACAACTTTTTCCGGGAGGTCTGCCCGGCGGCGCTCCAGGCGCCCGAGCTGCGAGCACTGATAGTCACCGGCGAGACTTCCCACCGATGTGAACTATGGAACAATTTGCCTGATACCTGTCTCTTCAGACCAGCTTTGTCAGTGCAGGTCAGTGCTTCTTGACGGCCGGGTGGTGTCAGGCCTGAGCGACCCGCGCCTGGCTGCAGAGGACGGCCAGGCGCTGGATGTCAAGCAGCTGGCGGCAAACCCGGCGGTTCTGCAGGAGGCCGTGGCTTTTGCCAATGCCAAACTCATCATGTCGGCGGCCGGCAGCGGGGCGCGCTACGAGGACGAGTGTGATTCGCGCATGCTGAGGGCGCAGGGGACGCTGGCAGGGGAGGTGATGGATGCCGCGTTTGCGGGCGACGCCTGACGCCTTGCCCTAGTAGTGCGCCTCACAGTCGGATTCTGATTCACAGGCGGGCCGCAGAGGTCATTGCGTCTTGCTTGCTTGAAGCAGATCAAGCGTTGAATGGGCTGCTGCCGAGAAGCAGTGCGGCAAAGCGAGGTCTCCTCGACTGTGGCGTGGACGAGTCGGCCGGCTCTTGAGACAATGATGGGCGCCGAAAGGCAGCTGTGAATCCTGTTTTGGTTGCCTTGCGGGAGGTGCACTCTGCTGGCTGGCTTCAGCGTGCAGCTTGCCTCAGCGTCAGTGCTCCGCAGGCTGGCCTGACACTCCAATGATATGCAGGGCAGCATCCGCAGCAAGAATTGCCGGACGCCTGGAAACCAAGGCGCCCCACCTGCGACTATTCATCTAACGAGTGCAGAGCAGCAAGCGCAGACTGGGCGCCGAATCGCTTGCCCAAATTAAGAGAACAACGCTCAACAAGTCACACAACGCCGTCTAGGCGGGTCTGCTGGCCAGCAGCAGCGTGTGCTGCCCCCCGAATTCCAGCTGCAGCACGCGGCGGCCGGCCAGGCGCTTGGCGTCCAAGCGGCAGGGGATCAGCTCGTCCGCGTCCTCCTCCCCAGGGTCCCCGGCCTCCCCCTCGGCCAGCCCGGCGTTGCGCAGCCCCGCCCGCGGCCCCGCGTTGCCCAGCTGCGCGTTGGTGCCGCAGCCCCACAGGAACGCGCGGCCGCAGGCGGAGACACACCCGCTGACGGTCTCTCCTGCAGGGCATCGCACAGCCGCCTCGGCGCCCGCCGCCGGTGCCAGCAGAGCCTTGGACGTTGTGCTGGGAGCTCCATCAGCAGTTGGCCGCCGCTGCCCGTTCTCAACACCGCTTGGGCGTCCCGAAGCCCCCGACGAAAGCGGGCAGAAAAAAGAAGAAGAAGAAGAAGAAGAATGCAGCGCGCTTGGCAGGGCGGCGGCTGCGACCGGCAGGCATGCTGGGAGGCTGGCCTGCGGCCACGGCGACGGCGTCCACGCCGGCCAGCCCGTCCGCCGGCGCGGGCGCCTCGCGAGCGGCGTTTCCGGCGAAATCGTCGTTCAGGCGGCCGAGGCGGCCGTAGGTTGTGCGGCCGAACGCCAGCAGCCGGCCCGCCCGCGTCGCCACCAGCGTGTGGTGGATGCCCGGCGCCGCCGCCCGCACCGCGACGCCCGCCAGCGGCGCGACGGCGGCCGGCTCGTACAGGAAACGCTGCGGTGGCGTTAGGGTTTTAACGTAGGGTTTAGGGTATTGGACGCGACTGCTGCCGGGAGCAGCAGCACGACAGGCCCGGGCGGCCTAGGTCGACATGGGCCACGCAGCATGCCATGAGCGGCTGTCTGGCTGCTTGCGGGGGAGAGGAAGGGCCGCGCCTCGTCCTTGTCAACGTCCGGCCGCTTGGGCGCGGCGCTCGCCTGGCCATAGTTGTCCAGCCCGAACGCCCACAGCCTGCCCTGCGAGTCCCAGGCAAAGCTCGTGTACCAGCCCGCAGCGATGCCGGCGGCCCTGCGGGGGAGGCGAGGCAGCTCAGTTGGGTTCCCTCAACAATTGTTCCTGTGTGCCAGGCTGTCAGCCTTCCCACGCTGAAGCACACACTCAAGAGCCGCGTGCCCTTGCCTGGCTTCACGGGCACGGCAGCCCGCGGCGAGCACCAGGAGCAAGGTCGTGTGCTCTGCAGGCGGCCCGGAGCCTCTGTCGGCGGCGACAAGCCGGCCCTGCGTGCGGGGCAGCACCTGAAGGGAAGCTGCACGTCCGCCGGCAGCAGCTGCTCTCGCATGAGCCCCGCGTCGCGGGGATCAAAGGCGCCCTTGGCCGCCCGCAGCGCCGCCTCCGCCCGCCCCAGCTCGGTGCGGAAGCCCGGCGGCGTCAGCCTCGGCCCGGCGTCCTCGCCCGGCTGCACGGCCTCCAGCGCCGCCTCGGCGCGCTTGAAGGCGGCCTTGGCGGCGGTGAAGTCGGCAAAGGCTTCACGGCGCACACGGCCCAGCTGGCCCTGCCAGCCAGTGCCCCAGGAGAGCACCCGCCCGCCGGCCGTCAGCGCCAGCACGTGGTCCGTGCCTGCGCAGCGACCGGCCATCGAATTCATTTATTAATTTAGAGCCGGCGGCACGCAGATGTCGGTTTCCGGAGCGTGGACACCACCCAGACACGCAGGCGCAAAGCTCCTGGGAGTTTGGACATGACTCCAGTATGGGAAAACTGAATTGAATCGTCTAGTGTGATGTTTCGCCTGCTGTGCACCAAACTGCTTTGACTAATGCAGCCGGCTGGCTGCTGGAACGTGCCGGAGGTGATCTGCCGCACCGCCTCGTCCGCCCCCCGCGGCTCGTGCACCAGCTGCGGCAGCAGCGCCAGCCGGCGGCCGGGCGCAAAGCCGTACACGCCGCCCGCGTCGCGAAAAGTGCCCCACGCCCACACCGCGCCCGAGTCGGTGACGACCGCCGAGTGGCTGTCGCCTGCCAGGGGTGGGGAAGTGTGGCAGTGAGACGCTGCTGGCCGAGGAGGAGCAGCGGGAGCAGATGGCGGCGGAGGGTGCGCGCCTGCGGAGGCTGCGATTGGCGTTCCATGGGTGGCCGGCAGCGGCACGCGGCCCCACTCAAAGTCGCTGCCGCTCGGCTCCGCCGCCAGGCCCGCGCCCTCCTTCTCCCACAGCTTGTTGTCTGCGCAAAAAGGGCCGTCAGAAGCCGCCTCCTCCCCTTCTGTGCGGGGTGCAGTTGCTGTCACTCGCTAGCAGGCAGGCGCCTCACCTGTTCGCCGGCCCAGCGCGCCCTCATCGTTGACCCCAGTCGAATAGACGGAGCCGTCCTCGGCCACAGCCAGGCTGTGCACGCCGCCTGCCGCTATGCTCCTGGCCTGCAGCGCGAGCGGATTTCAAGGGGGGGCAGAGGTGCGCGGTGCAAGGCGCAGCAGGGTGCAGGCATAGCAGGTAGACAGGGTGGGCAGGCCCACCAGACGACCGTCGGGCAGCGGCGAGGGGGCGAGCATCTTGGCCTCCATAAAGTCCTCGCCGCGGCCCAACTGGCCGCAGTCGCCCTGGCCGAGCACGAACAGCTCACCGATGGCGGCCTGCATGCAGCCATCGGGCCATGACGACTGCTCGAAATTCAGGAAGAGAGTCCCAGTAGCACCCCCTGCACTGCCATGTACGCGTATTCACGCGCTCTGAGCAGCGGCAGCTGGCGGCTGCAACATCCCGCATGCGCACCTCGCTCTGCGCCGCCGCCGGCGGGCTAGACAAGACGGCGAACGGGTTGACGTTCGCGCGCGACTTCTTCACTGCCTGAGCAAAGGCCGGTTCCGGCCCTGACTCGCGCGAAGCATTGGCATCGGCCTGCAAGGACCGCTTCATCTGCAAGATCTAGTAGTGTTCTCCCCAGACGCAGTGGCGCTCCCACTCTCGGGCTTTACTAGTGGTTGAGTGGTGGAGGATGCCCCGGCCTCGCAGCTCGCACCTCGCACAGCAGGTGAGCTAAACCCTTCATCAGGCGCAGTTTGAAAACTTCAAAAGTGGCGGCAAGCCGGCCCGCCGTGCGCCGGTTTTGGCGGACTTAGCCCCTCATTCGTAAATCGGAGGGGCATCAAGGCCTCCGAGGTACTAAGCTCTACTCCGGGGTCAGCGGCGGCTGCGGCAGCGGCCCGTGCGCCGCGGTATGCCTTCTGCCGCTCGTGCAGGCAGGCTGCATGGCGCCTGGCTGTCGCTTCCAAGAACCGGGGATGGGGCACGCCCTAGGCGGGCGGGCCGGGGAGCAGAATTGCCGGAGAAATGTACGGACAGCCAGACGGCCGCGGCGCGGACAGGCCAGCATGAGTCGTACTGTCCCGCGATGCAGGGTCGTACGACAGCGCGCGCCCGCGCCTGAGGATAACAGAGGAGGGCGGAGAGAGGAGCTGCAACGCTCATGGCGACCCAGGTAAGGAGGGAACCCCCTCACGCAGCCATGTACTCTGGATGCATGTGGACATCCACTTCAAACTCTACGGAAGCTGGTCGGCAGCCGGGAGCCCGGCTTCCAGCAGCTGAGGCTAACCGAGTGGCCACGCTGAGAGTACAATGTTTTGCAGGGCAAAGGGCGCCGTCAAAAGGGCGCGTTGGTCAGCCGCCTGACCAAGCTGTTCAGCCGCAAGGCGTCACCCCGGCAGCTGGTGGGTCTGCCAGGAGCTGGACCTGCTGCAGGCTCCCGCTACGCTTGCACCAGGCCGCTGAAGCGAGCACGTGCGGCTGTGCAGGCGGCTGAGTACGAGGCGCAGAACGCGAGCATCTACCTTGGGGATGTCGAGGACGAGCGGGGCAGCCTCGCCTGCAGGACGGCGCCTGCGCCCCTGGGACACCTGACGACGCAGGTCCACATCCTCAGCTGCAACGCCAGCCCCCCATGGGCTGGCATTGCTCACGCTGCAGGACATGCCCCGGCATGCCTGCTGAGGGAACGGCGGCCGCTCTGCAGAAGGCCGAGGCAGATGGATCCGATGCGGGCGCGGCAGGCGCCTCTAGGACGGCAGCGCAGCTGCCCTCGCTGCCAGGCAGCGTGTCTGAGATTCAGCCGGACGGCTCGCCTGCGCGGCCCGCGGCCCGGCCTGCTCGCACCGCCGGCAGGCAGGGGGAGCAGGGCATCGCCGAGGTCGGCGGCGGCCAGGCGCCTCGAAGCGCGGCGCTGCACACCGCCCCTTGGTGAGGCACTTGCTCCCCTGGAACAAGCGCCACCACGGGCGGACGTCGAGCGGGCGAGGCCTGCGGTGCTGACGTGGCTGGTGCGGCGCCGTGCAGCCGGCCACCGGTGGAGGCCAGCCAGCCGCAGCCGCTGTGGTCGCAGCACCTGCTGTCGCGGACGATGCTGGAGCCGCCTGCCGCGGCCCCGCCCGCTGCTCCCGCCGGCCTCGTGCCGGCGCTGCGGCTGGAGGTACTGGAGCAGCCCGAGTCGGCCGGGCCGGCCGGGCCCTGCCTGGACGTCCTGGACTCGGCCGAGCTGCTGGACTCGTGGGAGGACGCGATGTTCGGGCCGGCCGGCGGAGAGGGGCCGGCCGGCCTGGAGGCCGACAAGCGCGAGGCCGGCGCCGACTCCAGGAAGCGGCCGGTCAGCCTGCTAAACACAGGCGGGCGCTCCTTTTCGCCGGCCCCTTGACAGGCGTCGGCAGCGTCCCTGGCGGCTGTGGCGTTTGACAGTCGGCTCCGTCCGCAGGCTCCTCGGGCGGTCGTCTGTCCTCGCACGACAGCATGCACTCGCACAAGACTGCCGCCGCCGTCCGCTCGCCCGCCAAGCAGCGCCGCGACGCGGCCTGGGCGAGCGGCGCACGCTTCCAGCCGCCGGCGCCGCAGCAGGCGGCCTGGCCCCGGCCGGCCAGCGCGGGCGGCCCGCAGCCGCAGCCTGGCGGCGGCGACGAGGGCGCCTGCTCGCGGGTGCGGCCGCAGAGTGCCAAGCCGGCAGCCACTCGCAGCCTGCAGCTGCCGCTGCCGAGAGCTGCGGAGGACTTCCAGGTCACCCCTTGCCACCGACCGCGCTGCTGTTTGCTCGCCCTGCCTGGCCCTCATGACGCTCAGTCTGACTGCGCCCTTACCTGCAGAGCCAGCACCCGCGGCAGCAGCGGCGGGACGCCCGCCGGCGGCAGGAGGTCGCCGCCGCGCAGCTGGAGCAGGGGCGCGAGACGGCGGTGGCTGCGCCGCCCGACCCGCGCCTGCTGCCCGGCAGGCCGCCGCAGCCAGCGTTCCAGCCGCTGCAGGAGGTGACGGTCCACGCCAATGTGGCCGACCCGGACTTGGAGGCCTCCTGGTGAGCGCCTGCCGTCCTGCCACCTTGCAGAGGACGAGTCTGCCGCGGCTCTGAGGATGGGCCTGTTTGTCTGCAGGAGCCGCCCCAGCAGGCCGGCGCGCAAACCCACCGACGTTGAGCCCCTGGTGGCGTCGCGGCTGGCGGAGTTTGCGGCCATGAGCGCCGGCGCGGGCGAGACCTCGCCCACGCGGCGGCGACTGCGGCTGGACCGCGAGGCCGGCGGCGAGCGCGGGCGCGCTGCACGGCGAGTGCGCTTCACGGACGACCCGCCGGGCCTGGTCAGCTGCCCTCCTCCTCCGGATTACTTGCCAGCCCGCCCGCCGGCGCGGCGACGCTCAGGCTCTCATCGGCTGCAGGACGGGATGCGAAAGGCGCGGCAGGAGTTGCACAGCACGGACACGGCGCTGGCCGCATTGCGGACGGTCGACAAGGCCGCGTACCCGGCGGAGCGTGCCTACCACTTTGGCAGCGACGACGACGACGAGGTGCTGCCCGCAGCCTTGGCTGATAGCGGCGGCACACGCGCGCTGGCGGCGGAACCCTGAAGCTCTGTCACGGACTGGCAGGAGGCGCTGGTGCAGGCGCTGGCGCTGGCGGACAGGCTGCCCATCGACAGCGCGGACCCCAACACGCCCGGCGGGCCGCTGCACAGCCCCTCGCGTTTCCTGCAGAGCGCGGAGGAGCCGTCGCCGCTGCGGGAGGCGTCACCGGACGGCGGGTTGCAGGTGCGCCGCGTCTGGCAGGAAGCCAACTGAACACATTGATGGTGGTGGGCCTGATGTGGCGGTGCATGCGCAGGACTGGGACGAGCGCGTGAGCATGCAGTTGGAATTCGGCCGCAAGCTTGCCACCGCGCAGCAGCCGCGCCCCAAGAGCCTCGACGCCAAGCTGCAGCGCGTCAGCTGCGGCCTGCAGCCGCCCGCGCGGCCGGCATGGGGCGAGCGGCCAGCATTCCCGCCGCCGCCCGCCCGAGAGCAGCCGCGACGGCCGCGCAGCCCGCTGCCGCGCCAGCCGCCTCACTACGCCGCGCACTCCTCCACCGGGGTGTGCACGCGCCCGCAACCTCGGCTTCTGCACGTGCGTCTGCGGCGGCCTCCCCGGGCCCGAAAACCGAGCGGCTGCCCGGCCGCAGATGCTGCGGCAGGCGGCCGCCGCCAAGACGGAGCACTGGGCGCTGGCGCCGCCGCTGCGCCAGGTGCAGCGCGGTTTCGTGCCGGCGCGCGCGGCCATCTTGGCGGCCGAGGCGCGCGCCGCGCCGGTGCTCAGCAGCTCCAAGACAGGCCCACTCTGGACCGCGCCCGCCGGCGACTGGGAGGCCAGCACCATGACGTGCGGCACCTTCCCAGCCCGCATTCTGTTCCGAGCGCGCTGCGCGATTCGGTCGTCCTCAGGCCGGCGGCCGCCTGCAGGAGCCGCGTGACGGCGGAGGGCCGCGACCCCGGCAGCTACCCGGTCTCGATCCCCGGCTCGCCCGGCAGCAGCCTGCACGGCCACGCGCTGTCCCACGTCACCTACTCGCCCGGGCGGCGCGCCCCCTCCGAGTTTGATCGCGAAAGTCTGGCAGAAAGGCGCGTCGAATCTTGGGAGCTGATGGCTGAGCGGCTTGCTGGGCTGCAGGCACCCCTGGCAGCAGTGGCGCTGCGAGGGCTCCTGGGCGCCCGGCATGCCGGCCGTCAGCGAGGCGCCCGAGCTGGCGGCGGCCGCGCTGCCGCCGCTGGCCTCGCTGGCCGAGATGAGCGCGCTCAGCTTCCGGCCGAGCCCCCGCCCGCGCCCGCCGCAGGCCACCAAGCTCACGCAGGCACGCACCCTCCCTGCAAGGCAGTGAACGCTTGCTGCCTGCTGGGCTGGCCGCGCCGACAGCAGGGGCGCAGCCAGCAGCGGCAACTTTCATGAATCGAGCAGCTGAAACCGCCGCCGGCCTGTGCAGGCGACGCTGCAGTCGCGTGCGGTGCTCGACACGGTCGGCTGCGACGTCGACCTGGCGCTGCTGCGCTCCATGTGGCCGCCCGGCCGCGCGCCCTCCCCGGCCTCCCTCAGCTCGGCGCGCTCCGTCCACATCATCATGTCTTTGCCCTGCTCAGGCTCATGCTCACGCCTGATTGCTGAGGATAGTGCGCCCCCACGCAGGTGCCCGACCCCGAGCCGTGGGAGACACCTGTCGAGCAGCGCCTGGCCGGGTGCTCCCCCCCCCCCCCCCCCCCCCCCCCCCCCCC
>BHFV01000267.1:242-34282 GCA_003568905.1 Trebouxiophyceae sp. KSI-1
CGGGGGCGGCTGCTTTCGAAACGCGAAGCACGAATTCGAAGCCGAGGTTTGAATTCGAACCGAGCAGAATCTGATTCGGTCCAGGGTTTCTAAAAACATCAGGCCCCAGTTGGGAGTTGAATGCGAAGTCAAATGGGAAATGCTTGAATTTGGCGTTCGAATTCGGGCGATGGCCCGCACCTGCTCGGATCAAACTCGGGCGAGCCTCGAGGCTCAGTGCCAGGTGAGGCGGAGCAACGGGGCGGGCGAATCTTTAATTAATCATTAATTCATTTAAGAATTCCCCAGTCTCTGCTTGAAACTTGGAAACTGATCAATCATACATCTGCTGATGTCCAGCGGGCAGCAGAGCCAGGTTTGATTTCTGGCAGGAGGCTGATGAGACTGTACATTAGTCATCAGCTTCCTGCCGTATCTGGGCGCACTATGGGGCAGTAGAGACTCACATCTGCGAAGCTCCCCCCTCATTGTCTGACAGATTCACGCATGGCATCGACTCTCCATCTTCAACATGCCGAAGCCGGCGGTTTTTGCTGGACAGTGAATGCCTCAGGTCATTCTGTTAGTCATCTGATGACTGATCAAAGCCTCACCTCTGTAAAGCTGCTGCCTTCGTCGTCCGATTCATACATGATCACAGAGGAGGAAACCGCTTCGGCCGCCGACAGCTTCTTCTTGCGCCCGTCCGCATGGAAAGGACAGTTGGCAGGGGCCGCCAGGTACACCTGGCAGCATTAGGGTTTTTAGGGTTCAGGGGGTGGGCATAATCATGCCATGCCATCGATAAGGGGTGCGCGTAAACGAAGGCTCGAATCGGGATTCTGCCTGAAGTCTCACAGCGAAGCCTGTCTGAGATTGACTGTGAGAGGATGACTAATGGAGACGACCCTGAACCCCGAGCCCTAAATAAAGGAACCCCACGGCCCCCTCCGAGAAAGGGCGGTCCCCATTCATGGAGGCATGCCTCCGAGATTCTCGGAAATTTTGCCAGCGTTCTGCCGGCCTCTGCAAAGGGCTTCCTTCCTGATGCGCCGCCTGCTTTGTTTGCCCCCGGTTTTCCCGGCAGTAGGGGGAGTTTTGCTCGCCTTGTGCCCGACGATGTCGAATTGGTTGCCGCAGGAAACTATCTTTTCGTGCGGCGTCTTGAAGAAATCGTCCGACCTGAGGTAGTGCACGTTCCGGTCCCAGGAGGGCAGCGGACCCTGCGAGGGTTTGCAGGCGCAGCATCGCTCAGCCGCCACGACCTAGGGTCAGCGGAGGGTTGGGACGGGGCTGTGGCTCGCATTTTTCGCCCGGCATGGCACCGGGCAGCCGGCAGCTGGCAGCCACACACTCTGAAACCCTAAGCCCTAACGCGAACCAAGCGTTACATACCCTAAACCCTAAAACCTAACCCAGCCCAAGCGCACATCAATCGGCTGCGCTGGCAGCTGCTTGAATCAATGAATTAATTTAAAAATTACAGGCTGGGGGCCAAGCATCAGCCGGTGAGGTGGGAATGGCAGGTGGGGCTGCCTTCAGATGGTGAGGATCTTCATAGGCCGTCGCAAACACCGTCTCGTCACTCGCGCGCGCCTTGTCCCCCCACGGCCTCAGCTGCGCGCCCCTGCACGCGCCCGCGAACCCTCGTCTTCAAAACGAGGGTCTGCACAAAACCCTGGACGGTCATCGTGAGCTGCTCGCCGACGCCCCACCGCACACCTTCAAGATAAACCCTAGACCAAATTAAAACCCAAACCCGGGGGATGCGATTTGCTCGGAAGGTGAGCTGTGGAGCCACAGCAGCTTCCGGCACAGCCTGGCAAGAGGTGCCCTGAGCTCTGTAGCCCAGGCAGCTCCGGATGGCTGACCAGACGGATGACTAAGGCAGGTTACTAAGGGAGGTGACTCATGGGACGGACCAGTCAAAGTCGACAAAGGAGGCGATGCGACCGGCCGAGTTGGCGGTCAGATTCGTCCAGCTGGCGCCGAAATCCTGCGAGTCACGGGCGATGAGTCATGGTAGGCGCGGGCGGCCGGCGCATGCTCACGTCGCTCGGCATTCGGCCCGATAAAGGGCCCAAGATGCATGTAGGATGTTGCGCTACCCTGACCCTAAGCTACCCTACCCAGACCCTAGATGCGAGCTGCTGCGTGCCGACGCGAGGGGGAGGCGGAGGGGGGAGGGGGGGCCCGCCTGCGTGACAAACAGGTCGCTGGCGCACCACTTGTCCAGAGCGGTGGCCTGGAACTGGCATTCGTGCCGCCTGACGAGCGCGAGCATCCAGTCGGGCTGCAGCCGGCCGACGTCCCCACATGGATTAGTAACCGCTTTCGCACGACCACCCCTGGCATGCTTGCCGGGGGCTGACGAGGCCGAAGTGACAGGCTGAGGGAAACCGGCCAACATGGGGCCCAAAAACGGTGTCTTTTCGTGCTATATAGTTGTTTCGGCTTCTCGCGACGCATTTGCGCAGCCCGTTTGGGCCAATACTTTCCGATCCGCTCAGCACTTTCTAGTTGCTTATGTCAGCACTTTCTAGTTGCTTAGGTGGGAGAGCTCATACGGTGGACACGCACCTGGCTGGGGTGCAGCTTGAGCTGCGTCCAGTAGCCCAGGGTCTGGCCGGGCGAGTCGACTCGGCGCCACAGGTTTCCGTAGTCATCCGAGATCCAATTATGGAAGGCGGCGCCCTGATGGCACCAGGTGGAGCGACTGTTTAGGTTTCAAAATTTGAAAAACTATACCCTAGACCTGAACATCGACGGTCAACAGCGCAGCCACACGCTCGCATGAGTCATGCCCTGCCGGCTGTGACATGCTGCAGACGGCTACGCATGTATCGTAGCTCCTGGCGGGAAACTTGTTGTTCAGTTTCCCTAGCATTTCACCGACCGGGTGGAAGCGGGAATGTTCCGCCTTTTCCAGAGCCGATTAGCCGATTTGGACGCTGCAGGGAGTAATGCTTTCCACTGTTTCTTTTCGGTTTTCCAGGGAAAAGCTTCGACCATCTGCGCCGGTCAGTGCTGCAGGCTCTGGAGCTCGGCTGCTGACCTGCACGAAGATCTTGGCGGTCGCCTTGGGGTGGTGGTGGATGGCGACAGCGCCTCGCAGGAAGCGGGCTGTCTTGTTCTCGGGCTCCATCAGCCCGGCCAGCTCGCCGGTCAGGTTCTTCCAGCTGGCTGCCGCGCCGTAGTTGTCGCTCAGCCACACCTCGCCGCCGAGCTCCGAGCCAAAGCCCGACGTGATGCCGACGATGTACTGCAGGAACAGACGCCGCCTCCAGGAGCTCGATCGCTGAGCATGCAGAGTTGAGCATCATTTTCGGAGCATTTCAGATGGCACGGTGCATCATGCAACCCATGCACAAAGCATAGTGTGCACGCAATAATTTAGGCGCAGAGCGCGGCAGTCGGGGGTTCCGACATCCTTCCGGAACAAGGTGCTGACGTCGATCGTAGATGATCTCCTGAAAACGGGAGCTGAGGGCTTGCTGCTTGCCGTGGCACGCACCTTGTCACCCTCCTTGTCCCAGCCCAGCCACGTCAGCTCGGCCAGTGACGTCGTGAAGTTGACCTGCAGCACGTACCGGAGAGGGCATGTGAACTAGGCCAGTTCTTGTTTCGGCGAGCTCGATCGCTTCATCTCGCGGGCGCAGTCGGTGTCGAGCAGGCGATGGGCCTTGAATTGCATCATTGCGAGCCTGACGAGACGCACCGGCGTGACCGTCGCGTTCAGCGGATAGCTCTTCGGCGTGCATGAGCTGTTGTTGGCTGCCGCGCTCCCCGCTAGAGTGGAGCTGGCGAGCGATGTGCCCAGCAGCAGTGCGCAGGATAGGCCCAGCAGGTGGGCTGCGGCGCACGCCTGCTGGGTAGGGCGACAGCCCATGCTGTCGGATCGCCCGCAGCCGGCCCTCTCGGGCTGCTTGTACGAGCTGGTGCAGCGTAAGGCCGGCCTCAAGATCAACGGCAATGGTAGGTGCAGATCAGAGATAGCTGGGAAGAAGCTCTAACAGCCTGCCTTTGCACGTTGTCACTCAGCGGCAAGGGCATGTCTGCTGGGCCGCCGCCACTCCAGAAAGGCAGCATTCACGCAGTCAGTATTCTCTCTCGACGGGGAACTCGTCCGCCGCCGCCGTCAGCGGCGGCTGCGGCAGCGTCGGCTGCTGCGGGATGAACTTGCTCAGCAGGCGCCGCCGGTGGTCCCACAGCTGCACGAAGAAGCAGTCCTCCTTCTCCAGCTCGTACCCTGCCTTTGCATACAGCCCCCGCGCCGGCTCATCCTTCAACCTGCATGCAAGCCGGCTAGGACGCTCAGCTTTTCTTGCCTGTCAGCCCCTCTCGCCTTTCAGCTCCTCTTGCCTTTCAGCTCTTCTTGCCTGCGCAAGTTGTGCCGCCGGGCCCTCACTGCAAGCTGCTCAGCTCTCTCGGACAGTGCAAAAAGACTGACACACTTCACGACTGCAATTAGACTGGATTCCGCCATTGTGAACTATCCAGGCGACCCATATCTGTTCACTTGACAAGGAGATGCCCGCCTGCACACTCAGGACCAATACAGAACAAGAAGCCCCTTATGAGCAGCTTCTTCTGAACCGACCGAAACAGTTCAAATCAATAGCAGTTTTCAAGAAATTGCGAGGCAGTGAGGGTGCCCACCGCACGTGCAGGTACACGCGACGAAAGCCCGCCAAGCGCACGACCTCCTCTGCTGCCGACAGGATGCGCAGGCCGTAGCCCTTCCGCTGGTGCGCCTCCCCCACAGCCATGTTGCAGAGGTAGCTCTGGTCCTGCAGGCAGGGAAAGTCCGGCAATCTTGCTCAGCCGAAGAAGCATGCAAGGTGGCGGGCAGAGTTTGAATTTTGAATTTCAAGTCACAAGAGGCGGGAGACTTGGAGGCAATGCGTGAGTTCGAAATACAGTGCCAGCACACAGCTGCAAGCCGGGAGGGATGCAGCTGAGTGTTTCGCTCCACCGAAGAGGGGCTGTGTTTGCTTTAGCGTGCAATCAGGTCTTTACAGATTGGCTGTCACGGCTCGGTGCCTTGGCAGCATCACATTCGTTCCCAGGCAACACCTCCCACAGGAGGCACGGGGGTGCTTGCACCCTGCCAGCGCCCGCTCCTCTGGTGTCTGCCTTTCACTCTGTGCCTTTCACTCGTTCTCTTCAGCTCAGCTCAGCTCAGCTGAACGCAGAAAAGCACTTGCCATCTGGATAATGATTAAAATAAACAAACACACAATAAAACAAAAGAGCTGACGCCAGAATGACAACACCCAGCCCACCAAAGGAAGGCAGCAGCCAGGGGAGGAGGCCCCACCGGCGGCGGATTGAGAGTGACGGCCGGCGTGCGAGTCGAGGCCGCAAAGGAGAGCTCCACGGTGCCGACGATCTCGCCCTGTGCCGCCCTCTCCCGCTCTGCCGCCTTAGTCACCTCGGCAGCTTCCGCCTCAGCTGCTGGGCCGCCCCCCGCGGGGCGCTCGCCGACGCCCGCAGCCTCCCGCATCTCCAGCTCCGAGCCCTGAGCCGCGCTGCCGTCGCCGCCGTCGCCCCGCAGGCTCGCCTCCGCCGCTGGCTGCTGCTGCGGCCGCTGCTGCAGGGACGCTGGTGCCAGGCTGTCGCTGTCGCTGCTGCTGCCGTCGGCCGCTTCGAACTCCAGAGGCCCGCTCGGCAGGGCGCCCGCCTCGGCAGCGTCCAGCGAGCGCTGCGCGAGCTCTGCGACCGAAGTGACCGGGGGGCTGCTGCTGGCGGTGGCCGAGATGGGCCCCCGCGGCGCCGTCTCCGCCTCCGCCTCATCACGCCGCCGCTCCTGCTTCTCGAACCAAGTCGCGCGCCGCTCGCTGCCTGCAGCAGCCGCAGCGCTGCTCACATGCCCAGCTACCAAACCTCAAGCCCGCCCTCGTTTCCCAGGGGAGGGGGCAGGGGGGCGCACTGAGGCTGTCTGCTTCCAAGCCGTCCCATTCCCCCTCGGCCTCCGGCTTGAGGATGGCGACCAGAATGACGGCTTTCGGAGCGATGTCGATGTGGGACCGCAGGTACTCGTCGACCTGGCGCCGCAGGAAGCCCCTGCGGCAGTTACATCCTCAGTGGGTGCCGCCGCGATGGGGAGGGACTTGCCTCTCAGAGTCGCCGCAGCTGCAGACAGCCTCCATCTGGCATGCCCAAGCCTGAGGAGGAGGGAAAGGAGGAGCCGAAATCCGTGCGGCAGTTACAACTTCCTCAAGAGCGCGGCCGCTGCCGAACCAGCGTGGTGCCTTGCAGCAGTGCTTGAATGCAGCCAGCTGGGCGGCAGGTCTGTGGGCAGAAAGGGCTGCGTTCGTTCGTGCATGTGCGGTCAGGGAGAGATGGAGGGGCCCCAGGAGAGATGGAGGGGCCCACTTATAGACGGGCATGTAGCCGACGGCTTCTGAGAAGCTGTCTGCCAGCAGCTCGGACGCGTCACGGACGTGCTCCGTTCGCATCGGTGCGATGTGCAGCACGCCGCCGCGCACAGCCACCTTGTGGCGGTATGACATCAGCAGGTCCCGCACGTCGCTCTGCGCCGCCAGATGCCGCCGCTCAGGCCACGCCTGGCAAGCTGGCCGTTGCATGCAGGAGCTGCAAGGGAGGCGGCCGGCCCTTGCCTCGCCGATGAATGGTTGGAACTTGGACCTCCGCGGCTGGAAGGGGAACTGATTGGAGTCCAGCTCCGCCAGCGGGTCGCTACCCAGCTTCTCCTCCTCTTTGGTGGCCGCTTGCACCCTGCTACCGGGCGGCCGCTGGGCTCACTGACCGAGCACAACAAGCGTGCACCAACGGCTGCAGCAGTGCCATACGAGAGCCACGCATGCCACCCGCCTTTTCGTTCAGCAGCTGACGCCAGCTCGAATTTTTCGATACCAGAGCATAGAGATCATGATCAGCAAGCTCTTTGCATACCTGAGGCATCGCCTGCTGCCCGGCGTCGGCTGCGTCGCTCGCGCATGGCCGCGCCTCTGGCCGAGCTGCTGCCCACTGCGCCCTATAGCTACAGCATGGGGACATGTATGCAATGGAATGTTGCGCGCTGTGCTGCAGGACGCGCCATCGCGCGCCAGCGCGTCACAGCCGTGGCTCGGCATGTGCTATTGCAGCCCCCGCTGCCTGAGGCGCTGGCAGCCGGCGACGCTGGATCAGCCAGTTGCTGATTTGCAGATGACACTGCTGCGAGCTGTATTCAGTTAATTCTTAGGAGGGAAAAGGGTCGGCTGGCTGATTGTATTTTTCAGGCTATTTTTCAGGCTTTGCTTGCAGCGCTGCCCGTGCTGAATGGCCCAGACGCCACGCCCAGAGACGACAGTACACGAAAGCTGACAGGCAAGCAGCCGACATCGCCCCAAGATACACTGCATGCATCGTCCGTCAGGCGCCTCACGCTCATCACTGTTCTTCCCGCTTCTCTTTCTGCGCCTTCCTCTCCACGCTCTCGAGGAAGTCGGCGCCTGTGAAGCCCTGCAGCCGTCCGCGGCCTCCATCAGGAGCCGCGCGAGCATCAGAGCCGGCGGCGGCAGCGGCTGCGGGGGTCAGGCGGCGGCGGCGGGGCCGCACCAGCGGCTCCATTCCGAACTGCGAAAAGTCGAGCTGGCCTGAGGCGAGCGCGTGCGACAGCAGCCGCAGCTGATTCTGGAGGGGCGCGCTGCGCCACGTCTCTATCACCGCCTCCGCCGGCTGCAGGGGAGACAGGCTGAAGGTGATCGCAGAGGAGGCAGAGCCGAAAGGAGCAGATCGACCCCCAAAAAACAGCAGCCGCAATCGCTCAACAGCAAGAGGAAACCTGGTCGTTGGTTGCCTTCTTCCCCTGCGGAGGGGGGGGAATTCCAAAACAGCCAGCCTGACACAGGCCAGCACGCGCAGATGCATGCGTCTGCTAGGCCGGTCCAGCCCCACACCACGTGGCCCATCAGCAGCAGTTTAGGATTTAGTGTTTCAGCCCTACCCTACAACCTGAACCCAAAAACCCCGACACAGCGGCGAGCGGCCGCAGCCCGCCGCGTGCAGCTGCACCTGCGGAATCATGCGACCCCAAACCCTAAACCCTAACCAAAACCCTAAACCCTTGGTTAGGGTTTTGTGGTTTAGGGTTTGGTTTGGTTTTGGACCAAAACCCTTAGCCCAATGCCCTTTTGGGCTAAGGCCTGAAACCCTATGTGTGCATGTGCCGCGTCGGATCGGCAAAGAAGGGAGGCGCTTGCCCGCGCGGCCGCCTCGGCCTGCAGCTCCGGAGGCAGGTGCTCCGTCAGCTCGCCCAGCCGCCGGGCGACCGGCGCCTCCCGCAGCAGCGGGACCACGTTTTGAGGAGTCAGCACCGCCGCCAGGCTCGGCAGCTGCCGGCCGCCCGCCTGCCCCGCCACGCCCGCCAGCACGCTGGCCAGGAATTCCGGCGTCAGGCCGGGCGCGGGCGAGGCGCCCGGGGCGGCGGCTGCCGGCGGCGGCGAGGTCTGCGTCTGCGGCGGCGCGCCGATCGCGCTGCAGGCAGCGCGCTATATTAAGATCCAAACCCGATGTAGTGAACAATTGATAAGCATCGGATGGCTGATTCAATCATCATCATCAAGGTCCGATGGCCCGTGGGAATGGCCGGACATCGGCCGGCAAGGAGCTTCTTCTTTCTTCCCCCAGAGTGTAAAGGAGCAGCGGCAGAGTGACAAGAGAGTGCCGCGTCAGACTCTGCCAGTGCTGAGGGCGCACGCCAGGATGCGAGCCAAGTCGCTGGCCTGCACTCCGCTGCCGGGCGGCTGGCTGCTCGCCTCCTCGCCGCTGCACCCAAGCCGGCAGCCGTCCCTTCAGTCCAAAAAAGGTGTGTGTGTCCAGAATGCGGCGGGTGGGGAAAGCAGGGCCGGTTGTGAGCCCGCACCCCGTGCCTGCGCCCAGCAGCGCGGCTGACCTGCTCGTTGCCTCGCTCTCTGCAGCCGCAGTAGCAGCCGTCCAAATTTCAGCTTTCCGTGCGAGTTACACATTGACCCGTGATTCGGCCAGGTATCGCACCGTCGCCCATGTTCAAGGCACCATGCACGGCCTTGCACAGCTCCCCGTCATTGCTGCTGTCCGGCTCCTGCATCCTGCAGGCGGCTGCTAGAGTCAAGAGCGAGTCTGACGCTGAGGTTGGCTGTGCCGGCGACTAGAGACTGCTGAAGGCGCACCAGAAGAACAGGCTCTGCCGCGAGCTGTCCTTGAAGCGCAGCTGCATCACACGGGCTCCTGGCTGGATGTCCTGCAGCAGGGCAGAGCGGCGGGTCAGTTGTGGAAGTGTGTGTGAGTGGATGGAAATGTGAGCTGGAATGCCGCGTTCGACCTTTACAAAGTCTGCTTCCTCCGGCATGACGACGATGTCGATCTCGGGCTGCGCGCTGAGCCCCGCACACTGGCGCTCTAGCCACTGGAAATGGAGCAAGCCCTCCGCCTCCACCACGCGCAGCTCGCCTCGCCGCGGGTCGGGCGTCACCGTGCCGTCGATCAGGTGCGCCAGGCCTGCCTTGAAGCTCACTAGCACGTCCATCGTGGTTCCTGATGGTTTTGCCGCTCGACAAGCCTCAGAATGTCGAAGTGAGGCAGACTTGAATTTTGTAAATGTTGGCGCGCCCAGTCGCCCATTCTTCCAACGCTCAACAGGAGAAGGACGATGGCGCAGCAGTGCGAGGCCGTGCGCAAGCTGACTCAGCTGCTAGCAGCCAGGGCGTACTGCTTTCCCGTGCACGGTGAGATGTGCATGCGGGCCTGATGCGTGCTCCCGGCCCGCTTTCACGCAAGTCCGCTTTGGGCTGAACACCTCGTGCCCTGCAGGAGAGCGCATCAGCGTCCTGCAGACGCCCACGCAATACTTCCAACGCCTGCAAGTATGCCTGAGAGCACCATGCTTTGGCCGGCAAGTCAGTGCTGCTGTCTCTGGTCTCAGACCTTCCCGCCGCACAGGACGGCATGGCCGAGGCGCAGCGGCGCCTGGTAGTCGCCTCGCTGTACTGCGGCTCGGGCGGCGGCAGGGAGGCGGAGTTCCTTCAGGCGCTCGGGCATGCGGTCGGCGATGGCAGCCGGCCGATGCTGCAGACGCACGTGCTGCTGGACGCGCTGAGGGGCACGCGGCCGTCGCCCGGGCCCGATGGTCGGCCTCAGCTGCCAACAGCGCCCCCTGTCTTCTTCGCATGCAAGGGAGCGCTGAGCAACGCTCTGGCCGCCTACCCGCAGGCGCGCCCTCCAGCAGCGCGGCTGCCCTGGCCCCGCTGCTGGGGCCGCGGGCGCGGGCTTCCCTCTTCCACACGCCCAGCCTGCGCGGCCTGCTCAAACAGTGGGGTCCCCTCCGATCCCACACACTTTTCTCTGATATACTGGGCACACTTTTCTGATATACTGGGAGAATTATGTGGAGAATAATGTGTAGCATTGGCTGATACGATTGATGATACTAATGATGCTACTGAAATAGCAATGCTGGTAATGATAATGAATTACTCATGATGATGGTGATGTGCTGGCGTCACCGCTGCAGGGTCCTGCCGCCGCGGGTGAACGAGGTCATAGGCGTGCAGCACATAAAAGCCTATGTTTTCGACGATGACGTAATCATGAGCGGCGCCAACCTCAGCAACGACTACTTCACCAAGCGCCAGGCGAGCCTCCTCTTCTCCGGAGCCTCCTTTTTGGTGAAGCATCGAAATCTGGTGCAGCCGAGCAGGCGGTCCGTCTGACGAAGATCCCTGTCAGCCGACTGCTTAAACCCTAAAGTCTAAAGTCTAAACCCTAACGCCATACTGCAGGACCGTTACATGGTGTTCAGCGGCTGCCCCGCGCTGGCCGACTGGCTCTGCTCGCTTGTCGAGGTCCGGCGCCCTTTTGCCGCCAAAATCGTTCACCCTTTTTTCGACCTTTCTTGACATGCCGAAACAGCAAGACTCCCCAAAAACCCACCTTTCCTGCTTCGAAACTCTTCAAAATTTCGAACGCGACTCCGAATCCCGCTTCGATCTCCGCGCATTCAAACGCGATTTTGAACACGAGCGCACGCTGCAAGGCTGGCCGACAGGGTCCCGACTGGATGCTCGCAGGCGGTGGGCGACTTTTCCTACCAGCTGCAGCCGGGCGGCGGCTTGGGCCCCTGCCCTGCAGGCCTCGACCCGGTCTCGCAGCCGCGCCGCTTCAGGGCGGCCCTGCGGCAGCGCCTGCTGCGGCTGGCACAGCCGGCGGCGGCGCGCTCCTGGCGCAAGCCGTGGCAAGGCCTGCGGTGGGGGCCCGGCTCGGCTCGGCAGCTGCGGGGGGGCCTGCTGCGGCGGGCCGCGGGCGACGGCACTCCCTCGACAGGCAAGCAGCTCGCCCGAGCTTGCCGATCTCCTTCCGCCGGCAGCCAGCCTGTGGTGGTGGCTCAACAAGACTACTTGCATTCTGTACTTTGCATCTTGTAACACATCCGTTCTTGGCTAACAGGCTCAAAGCATAAATGCAGACAGGAACGTTCAACGACTGGCGAGTGAGGATTTTGATTTCCTACTCACATATTTCTTTTTGACGCAAGCCGGCCTGGGGGCAGGAGGAGGCGAGGAGGCGCCGCCGGCCGACTGGAGCCAGCCTGGCAATACGGCCGGCAGCTCTCTGCCGGCGGCAGAAGCGGGAGCCGAGTCGCCCGAGAGGCAATCGTCTCAGCCGGGTGAGGGGCGCCCTCCTTTTTTGCCGCAAGGAGTAGCCTGTGCTGCAGGCTTCAGGCTCCGATTTAGGGTTTAGGGCAGGCTTCAGACTCAGTTTTAGGGTTTAGGGTAGGCTCCAGACTCCGGCCTCGACAGGAGCTGAGAGAGGGGCAGCGGCTTGCCCGCGGCTGCCGCAGGCTGTTTAGGGTTTCGTCTTAGGGTTTACGGTTGACCCTGAACCCTAACCGCAGGCGCGCCGGACACCTGGGTCTTCCCGCTGCTGCAGCTCGCGCCGGTGGGGGTGCGGCAGGTAACCGCCCCTTCGGATGGAATACCTTGAGAGCTCATCGGAAGTTTCTGCACTCCCCCTTGCTTCCTTGCTCGTACTTTATTTACTCACCTTACCTGCAAGGTTACTTGCAAGGTCACCTTACTTGCAAGGTGATGCATCCTTTTTGACAGGAGGAGGCGGCGACGGAGGCGCTGCTGCTGGCGGCGGGCGCGGACGTCGGCGGCCGCCTGACGCTCGCGAGCCCTTACCTTAACCCTACGCGGGCCTGCCGCCGCGCCCTAGCCGCCGCCGGCCGGGCGCGCCCCCCTGCTCCCGCTCGCCAGCCTGGAACCATCCGCCAGCCTGGCATTATCCGCGGAGTGCGAACCTGCTCGCCAGCCAGGAATCCCCTGCCACCCCGGCCTCGTCCGAAATGACAGCCTGGAACCATCCGCCAGCCTGGCATTATCCGCGGAGAGCAGACCCAGCCTGGAATCGTCCGCCAGCCTGGCCTTCTCCGATGAGACAGCAAAGCCGTGCGCTGGGCACGCCCCGACCAGTGTGCCAGCCTGGCCTTATCCGCCAGCCTGGACTTATCTGCCAGCTTGACCTCATCCACGAGAGCGAGACCCCTCAGGCTGCCCCCACAGCGAGTCATCCGCTAGCCTGGCATTACCCAAAGAAACTGCAAAAAGCGCCCGCATGCCAGCCTGGCATCATCCGCCAGCCTGGCCTTATCCGGGGTGACAGTTGCAGGCGCACGTGGAGATTCTGACGGCTTCTCCGGCTGCCCACGGGTTTGCTGGGGCGGCGGGCGCGGCGGGCTTTGTGCCGACGGCTTACCAGCTGCTGCAGCGGACAGCCTGGCGGCGGCTGCACCGCGCCTGGGCCCTGCGCACCCCCGCGGCGGCGATTACTAATAAGCGGCTGCTGGAATACGCTCGGCCAGGGTGGCAGTTCCACGCCAAGGGCGTCTGGCGCGCTCCTCGCCGCGAGCCTGTCATTCCGGGGCTCAGGGTTTTTGAAGGGTTGCTTCAGGGTGTTTTCAGGGTTGCGATCACCTGACACCGGGTCTGTTTGGGGGTGGAGGGTTCCGGGGTGACCTAGCGCCTATCTCCTGGACCCAAAACCCTAGTGTGGTCTTGTGGGGGGACAAGCGTCCGAATTTGCCTGGCGGGCTGGGAGGAGAATCGCCAGGCTGGGCCAGCGCCGCCTCTGCTGCCCCGACAGCCTGTCTCGAACATCCACGAGCTCGTGTCGCTGCGGCGATTTGTCAGAGTGTCGAAGGAGGGGTTTAGGGTTTGGTGGGTGCATGTGCCGGCATGTGCACGCCGTCCTGAACCCTAAAACCCTAGCAGGTGCGCGCCGCCCGGCCAGGAGGCGCCCGTGGCGACCGTCATAGGCTCCTCCAACTTCGGATGGCGCTCGGCGCGGCGGGATCTCGAGTGCCAGCTGGCGTTAGTCACGGCCAACCGCGGCCTGCAGCAGGCGAGCTCCCTCTGCACTTGCAGTCAAACCTCGTCAACCGCAGCCCCCCGTCGCAGGAAAAGCCGGTCGCTTGGTGTGTTTTTGGAGCGAGATCCCACTTGCTGAGACGAGTTCGCCTGCGGTTTTCGTAAAGCGTCCCGTAGGAATTTCGGGCGCGCGTCGGAGTTCCGGCAAATCTAGAGCACGGGCAAATCTGGACACTGACCCAAGCTGGCTGTGCCGTTACAGCACCAGCAGACCGCTGCAAGCCGAGGAGCTCGCCCGCCCACGTCTGCTGAACGTTCCTTCAGGATTTTGGTCGTAGGGTTTAGGGTTAGGGTTCCAAGGGTTAGGGTTCCACGTCGCTGTGGGCGCGTCCATGCCTCACTGCCGTCCTCTGGGCTGCTCTGCAGCGGCTGGCAAGCGAGCTGACGGGTCTGCGGCGGCACTGCGGGGACGTGAGCGCGGCGCAGCTGCTGCCTTTGCGGCCGCGGCTGCCGGCGCGGGCCCACCTCGCCGCCCGGCTCATACGGTCCTTCCTGTGAGGCAGCAACGGGCTTCGCGGCATGCACAGCTTTGGGGCCTGCCGGCGCCGGGAAGGTGGCTTCCCAGATCGCTTCGGACGCCCCAGGCGCGTGGTCTCTGGCCGCTTTCGGCTTTCTGTTAACCCTAAACCCTAAAGTGGCCGTTGAGCAGGCCCCTCCGCCCGGTCGATCGCAGGACGGCTGCTCCGCTGGGGCTGGCGGGAGCACTCTTGGGCGGCATCAGCCTTTTTGTGGTTTTAGGGGTTACAAACCCTAGGGTTTTGTGAATTTGTAACCGCAGCGCCGGCATCGGCACGCAGTTCTTGTTTGGTTCGAAACCACGCGCCAGGCCAGTTGCAGGCACTGGACTTGCTCCTTCGCGCTCTCCAAGAGCGCGCTCCGCTGCCTGGTCGAGACTCGCCCACTCGCTGCTCGATTGTGGCCGAGTAAGGTCCTCGACCCTAAGCAAACCCTGTAAAAACCCTACAAGAACCCTAGGTACTCGTTCGTTGCGTGTCTGGCGGCGCGACGCGGGCGGGCTAGCCCGCCTCCGCCTGCAGCTTGGCCAGCAGGCCGTCAATGCGGTGCTTCATGACAGGCTGTCCGCGGCGCGTCTTTTTCAAAAACAGCTCCCGCCGTTTCTTGCGCTGCTGCTGCACCTCCGCCACCCGCGCCCGCCGCGCCTCTGCCTCCTGCCGCGCCTTGGCGGCCGCGGCCACCTTTTCGTCCTGCAGAAAGGAGAGCCCGAGAGCCGTAAATCACGAGGGAAAAAGATGCCGGGCTGCTGCTGCGGTCTGTCGGAGTAGAACCCGTGCCTTTTGCTTCTGCACCTTCTGCGCCAGCAGCTGGACCTGCGAGGGCGGCTTGGGCCTGCGCCTCCGCTTGGCTGGCGGCTGCCCGCCGCCGGCCGCCTCTGCGGGGGTGGGAGCTTCCGCAGCGGCGCCGGCGCGCCGCTTGCCAGGCCGCTGCGGGTGGGAGGAGCCGGCGGTCGGCCGTGGCATCCCCTCGTCCTCAGAGCTCGAGCTCTCGCCCTCGCTCCCGTCGCTGGCGCTCGGCGACGCCTCACCCACAGCATCGCTGGAATCGTCGTCGTCTGGTGCGGGCCCTGCCCTGTTCGGCCGAGCATCAGTCAGCCGCCCAGGCTCGAGAACGGCAAAAAGCGTGCCAGACAGTGGCGGTCAGCGCACCTGGCCAACGCCCTGCGGGCGTCCCTGTCGTCGTGCTTCTCCTCATCCTCGTTCAGCTCCTGCAACGGGAAAGACGTTGGGCAAACAGTGGTCACCTTTATTTGACGCAGCACTGCTCGGATTTTGGCTGCTGAAGCGCGTGGTGCAGTGACCAACGGAGGAGACTGCAGTGCTATCGCATCAGAACAAGATCTGCACATCATGGAGAAGCGGACAGCCCCTCTTTCGGCGCGCGAGTGTCACCTCGGTGGCCGGCGCTGTTGGCATTCGGCCCTGCTTGCGCATCCGCTCCTGCACTTTACGAAGGCGCAACTTCGCGAGCCTCTTCTGCTCCACTTTCCGCTGAATCGTCTCCCGCTTGTCGTAGCCGCTCGACTTCATCTTGCTGAACTTGGCCAAGCTGAGCCCGCCGCCGAGGCGGGGCGCCGGCTTGGGACGGTGCGGTCCACGAGCCTCTCTGACCATGTTGTCGTGGTGCTGCACGGCAAGTCTGGTTGCAAAAAGAATGGACGGGGCTTCAAACCTTGGCCAGCCTTGCTCATGCTCGGTTGGCTGCTCACGGTGACTCTCAACTCTCCATCTCACTCTCCGCTCTCATACTCTCACGTTTAGACGACAACAATACAGGCTGATGGTACATGAAGGCAGCGGGCGGTCGTCAGTCGCCCCGCCGTTCTCGCAGCGCATGCTCTTCCTGCCGCGCCCGCAGCAGCTCTTGGATGCGTTGCTGCGTGGGTGTCGGGTTCTGCTTCCGCCGCTCCACCTCCTCCAGCACATGATAGGAGTACCTGCAGCCCGCCAGCCTCAGATGATCACTGACATCGCCCCGCGCAGTGGAGGCAGAAAATGCTGCAGCATCAGACCACCCGGCTCAAATTGCCGGTTTGCAAGGGGAGACGGCGGCCCACCCGTCAAACACCAGGTTGTGTGCTCGCAGGGCGCCGGCGAATATAATGCAGCCGCCGACGAGGCAGAGCGCGGAAAACACAGCGGAGAAGCGGGGCGTCCTGCGCGTGCCAGGGGCGCCAAACGAGCGTCTCTCAGTCTGGAGTCGCTTTTCTCCCCTCCCTCCAGCGTCAGACCAGCAGAAGGGACCCCACCGGCTGACACGGTCGAACGCAGGCGCCCATGTCTGCGCCGTCGGCGGCGGCCGGCTCATGGCCTCTGCCTGGGAGTCGCCCTGCATGCCACATTGGCTCCTCTGAGCACGAAACACGTGGCTGGTCAGCTGCAGCTGAGCGGGGAGCGGCCAGGCGCGCACCCCATGCAGCAGCGCCTCTGCAGCTCTCCGCACTCGCTCGTATTGCTGGGCTGCGTCCGGGGCATGGTTCCTGCGGCGATGTGTAAGGGCGACTCGGCCATAGCATTTCACAGACTCGAGAACGGCGGAGAAACGGCTCGGAGCTCACAGGTCAGGGTGTGTTTCCTTTGCCCGCAGCCGGTAGGCCTGCTTGATGGCTTTGCTGCCAGCGCCTCTCGGCACGCCCAGCACGTCGTAGGCGTCTCCATAGCCGACCATCCGCCTCTGCGGCGGCCCTGGTGGCGGCCTGCGCGCCTGGCAAGCCTGAAAAGTTAGCGGCATGGCAGACTTCGGCTTCGTTTGTGTTAGGCAGACGCGTGTTGCCGCGAAAACGTCAGGACTACTCACCTTGTGATCGGTTCCAGGCGACTGCTGCTGTTAGAGTGGCTGTCTCAGCCGCAGCGTGCTTCTGAGAAGTTTGAAGGCCAAGGCCGGGATGCGAGGTGCTTGCGCGGACAGACAGCGGAATCGGGTCGCGGGCGAGGTCTGCGAGTGACTTCGTCTTCTTCAGATGAAGCAAGTGCCTTCGGACCCGCGGTAAAGTGGACATCTGCGCAGCTGCTGCCACGTCTGCATCTTGGCATGCCCTTGCCATTGCCCTTTTCAAACTCTCGCACACATGCAGGCGATGAGTGCAGAAGCCGCCGTTCAAGAAGTCCTCTGGCGCTTCCAAGCCCGCCGCGCGCGGACCCGACGCACAACTACGACAACTACGCGCGGGCTTGCTTGAGGCATTGTGTTCCACAAAGGCCTTGGAGCTGGGCTTGAGCCCCATCAATGAACTGGACCTGGAGCCTGCCACCCGAAATCTTGTATCAGCGGCAGCAGCCATCTGGAAGGAGGAGCGTGGCCCCGGCATGGCATCCGTCTATTGAGCCAGTCCGCTTCAGGGAGGTGAAGCGCTGGTGCAACTGCCTGGCCGGCAGCGCACAACCGAGCCGCTGCTTGTGAGTGTGCGAGAAGACCTGCAAGGAAGTTTGACTGGCATGCCGTTTGCCTGCATGTTGGACACGTGCGTTACATCGACATTTTGCGCGCGAGGCGCCGAGCGTACAAACAGACCTGCGGCTCGAACCAGGGCCGAAAGAGCAGCAGCAGAAGACAGGCCGGCAGCCACAGCTCTCAAACACACACACGCCCGCCGGCTCAGGCAGCTGCCGGCTCGGCGGCCGCCGCCGCGCTAGGCACCGGGCCGGCCTCGCCCTGCCTCACGACGACCCCGATGCCTTTCGTGCGGCCCTCCCGGAAGACAAAGCGCGTGCCGGGCGTGAGGTATTCTGGCCGCTGCAGGAAGCGGAAGCGGACGCAGGCGCGGTCGCCCGAGCGCAGCAGCTCGCTGTTCATCGCGATGACGCGCGCCGCCTGCGCGCGTTAGGGTTTCGAGTTAGGGTTCGAGCGAAACCCTAAACCCTACGAGGCAGCCAAACGACGCGACCGCCTTCAGCGGCTCCCCCTCCCAGTCCGGCCGGGCTTTTGCGCATGTAGGCAGTCTTTGACCCCTGGGAGGGGAAGGCACCAATAACCCCAGAAACCCCTACAAATGGGAACCCGACCGCCGACCGGAGAACGACCCGCCCGTCCCAGAACCCCCGAAAACCCTAAACCCTAAATTTAGGGTGCGAGAACCGACCTGGCGCACGATCTCGCAGTGGATGACGGCTTGGTAGCGCGGCTGGATGGTGGTCGCGTGCGTCAGGATCGCGATGTCGGCGTCGAATTCCCACGCGGCTCTCGGAGCGGCGGCCTCCCCCACCAACACCATGCCCTTTCGCACCAGGCTGCGCTTGACGCGTTTCAGCGCGAGGGCCGCAGTCTGGCCAGCCACCACCTGTGAGCCGCAGATGTAGGGTTTATAGCTTAGGGTTTTAGGGTTTAGGGTTGAGGGGCGATCGGCGTCTGGGAGGGTTGAGAACCGACCGGAAAGACCAGAGGGGGGGGGGGGGGGACACTCATGCTCCTGGCATTTGTGATATTTCTTGGGTTTATTTTCCAGGATAATATTGAAAATGCAGACCAAGTATCTTTTCCCTGACTAGTATCTTTTCCCTGAGTCCTACTTTCTGAATCCTTGCTCCTTTCTCACGACTGAATCAGCGTCGCTTCCGCAATCTCTGCCGCAGGCCCCGCCGACCTCCGCCCGACGCGCCGCCGCCCGGAGAGTCAGGGCTTCAAAACCCTAAACGTCCGGAAAAAACCCTATTAGGGTCTGTCGGGGCGCACGCACCGAGGCCACCGGCAGGCGCTTGTAGTGGATCGACTTGATGGCGGTCGCGTGGAAGGCGCCGTCCCGGATGCCCGGCCCTAGGAGCAGGCTGCTGTTGGTGTGGATGACGCCCGCTTTGACCGTTCCCGCCACCACCGTGCCGACGCCCGGCACCCCGAACGTCTCGTCGATTATGAATTCGACGGGCCGGGCGGCGCGCTCGCTCCTGGCGCGTGCCAGGCGGCGGATTTAGGGTTTAGATTCTTAGGTTTGAGTCTCTCTCTCCTCTAGTATCTAGGACCAGGATTGCTAGGTTCTTTAGGGTCTATGGCGTCCGAGGCACGGGCTGCTCGGGGCGGCAGCCGGGGTGCAGACGGATCTGAAGGCCGTGCGCTTGTTCCTGGCGGTTTAGGGTTTAGGGTTTGGGGTTTTGAATCATGGGCGGCGGCCAGAGGCGGGGTGGAAACAAAGCCCGGGACTTGAAGGCCGTGCTAGGCGGCGGGTTTAGGGTTTGAGGGTTTGGAGGGGCGGGCATCGGAGGGGGGGGTGCTCGGGGTGAAAGCCGGGCTTCAGGCGAACCCTAAACCCTAAACCAAGCGTTGCGGGGCCGCCAGATGAGTCATGAGCTTTAGTCATGGGCGAGAAACCACTGTTGGGACGCAAGACTGCGCTCTTGCTCCTGGCAGGTAGGCCCCCCCCCCCCCCCCCCCNNGGGGGGGACACCACTGGATGCGTCGCAGCAGCAGCAGCATGTACGATGTTGACGACTGTTACGGGACTGTGAGGGAAGGCGACTCGTCTGAGAGCTCCCCCGGCTCTGACGACACCTAATCCTAAACCCCAAACAAATAGGTGCCCCCCCCCCCTGCTCGGCCTGAGAGGGGCTCCAGCCTCCCTCGTCGTCGAAACCCTAGAAAGCTCGCAAAAACCCCGATTCGGTCCGAAAGGCCCGACGGGGGGCCCCACCACTTGACTCGCTGCGGCAGCAGGTTGAAAAAGGCGCGCAGCAGGTCGAGGCCGTCTCCAGTGACGCTGCTGCTCATGAAGATCGGCGCCAGGCTGTCGGTGTGCATGTGCCGCGCACATGTCAGCGTGTCGTCCAGCGAGCGCACCTGCACGCGTGGCAGGTTTTCAGGGTTTATATTGGGTGTAGGGTTTCAAGGTAGGGTCGGAGAGATGGGCTTCCCGAGCACGCGGGCACCCGAGACCCTGGCGTTCCCGAACCCTACCGGAAACCCTAGCGAGGGGTTTCGTCTGCTCCTGGGCATCCTGGCGAGGCTAGACCCTGGGAGTGACCCTGACGCCAACACCAGGCGATCCTAAACCCTCAGAGAAACCCTAGCGCCGTCACTAGGGCTAAGAGGCGCGCGCCATGAAGGGTCTCTTCTTGACGCCCGGCTTCTTGAGGATCGCGTGCAGCCGCCCGAGCGTCTCCTTCAGGATGTGCTCCGGGCAGATGTCGACCTTGGTGACGACGAAAAAGACCGGCACTTTGAGCGCGAGCGCCACGCCGAGGTGCTCCTTGCACATGCCGACCATGCCTGCGACGGCGTTAGGGTTTGGTTAGGGCTCGAATCGACGGGCGTCGCATCTGCCGACCCCGATGGGGAACGACCGCACCCGGCCTCGACGGCAAGCACTCGCATTCCATGGGCCAAAACTGACAGGCCCTGCGCCGCATGATCGCAGGTTCCGGACTTTGCTCGGAAAACAACCTCCGCGACCTTCTGAATCTGTCAGCGGGCGACAGTTTATGAAAAGTCGCAGGGATCAGCGCATGGCAGGCGCGCGCTTTTGTTTGGGGGTTTAAAACGTCGGGAATGAAAAGCACCGTTGTTGGCCGAAACTATGAGGCAGGCGTAGTCCGGCAGGTGCCCCGTCAGCCCGTAAGCTGTCGTCTTGAAGTACCGCTCGTGGCCCGCCAAGTCCACGAGCGTGACCACCTTGGCGGCGCGCGCGATGTAGTCGGCGCTGGATGCCGAGCGGAACATGCCGTCGTTCAGCACGTCGCCGCGCGAGGAGAGCTGCGCGCGGCGGCGGGCGTTGGTAGGGTCTAGGGTTTCGGAGGGTTTCGGGGAACCTGAAGTTCGGGGGTGGGAGCCGAACATCTGGTCGTTCGGCACGTCGCCAGGGGGGAAACAGCAGCGCGTGGCGGCGGCAGCGGCGGCGGCGGCGGATGTTGGGTACGTGCAGGGTTTAAGGGGTGAGAGGTCGAGGGGATTCTGAATTTCGGACTGGGAGCGCGGGGAGAGCTGCGCGCGGCGGCGGCGACGAGGGGTGAGGTGGATGGAGAAAGGTTGTAGGGTTTCGAGGGATTTGGGGATTCTAAGTTCGGGTCTGGGGGCGAATCATCCTGCTGCCAAAAACCCCATTGTGCGAGGACGTCTGCGAACGGCGGCGGCAGAAAGGAGTGTGGGTTGAAAGCAGCTCTTGAAGAGAAAAGCGCAGCAGGCTGGGAGAAGTTTCCGGGCGCCGGAGCGGGGGGGCCGGGAAGCAACGATGCCTCGTGCCGAATGGGAAGACCACTTTGGAAACAAGGATTCAGTGGGGTTTTCGACGACTTCGGAGCGCGGCTGCTTGGGGCTTTTAGGGTTTTCTTTTTCAGTTCAGGTGACCCCCCCTCCCCTTTTCCACTGACGGCGCAGAGCCGAGAGCTCATGCTCAGCTCGTGATCCTTCCATGATGTTTGGATGCAGCTGCAGCAGCCGAGCTGGGGGCAGGGAGGGGCGGCGCACGCAGAGGTTGTGCTGGCCGATGGAGGATGTGCGCCCCGTCGCCTCCTCGTGCCCGTGCTTGAACACCTTTGCCCGGGCAGCCCCGCGGCCGTCGTCCAGCATCGAGCGCGTGAGCACGCCCACCATCGTCGACTTGCCCGAGTCGACATTGCCGATCACGGCGACGCGGACCTCCATCGGATTCGCCGTCGCCCGCCGCCGCAGCAGCACATCCGCCGTCTCTCCTGTTTCCCGCCACGTGGGATGAGGCTCGAGCAGGGGATTCTAAGACTGGGTTCGGAGTGGCTGGCGGCGACGAGAGGCGCGTCGCAGCGAGGGGATGGTGGGTGGATGCAGGGATGGCAGCCCACCCTTGACATGCGGCGCCTCCTTGCGGCGGCGCAGCAGCGTCACGTCCGCCCCAACCTGCCCCATCTGCTCCTCCAGCTCGCGCAGCACGCCGTCCAGCTGGGGGCCCGTCAGCGGGCTGGGGCCCCAGCCGTTGGGATGGCCGACCGCCACGATCGCCTCGCCCATCCCCTCCACCTGCCGGGCGCGGGCAGCGGCCGTTCAGGCGCACAGGTGCGCGGTCGAGAGGCCCGGGCGCTTCTTCTCACATGAGGTGCCTCCCACCTCCTCCTGCAGCTGCGTGATGCCCTGGTCCAGCATGGCCTTGAAGTCCTCCTCCGGCTCCGCGTGGCGCTGCCGCGCGCTTGCGGCCGGCGAGCCCTGAGATGCGGCGCAGCGTCAGGGCTCGCGGCTCGGCGCGGAGATCGTGCTGACAGATGCATGGCGTGGGACCCGCAGGGCGCTCACATTGGCTGGCCCGGCCTGGCCGTGCAGCAGGCCCGTGGCCGAGCTGGCCTCCTGCAGGCCGGCGATGCTCTCCGCCCAGCCCAGCTCCGCGTTGTCCGTCGCCTTCTGCGAGAGGTGATGCACACCCCGGTGCCGTGCCGACGCCATCGTCGCCGCGTGCACCAGGCTACTGTACAGCCGCTTGTCGAGCGGACGGGTCCCCGGGTCAGTGTATTCGTGTTGGACAGCACAAGGTCCTCAATCCTCGTAACCGGATGCAGCGCTGGCGGTCGGTCGTGCGCGTCTCGGCGGTGATCATGCTCGTTCCGGGGCGCAAGCCAGTGCCGGGGGCCGCGGGAATCGCACTGGTGGCCAGGACTTCCGGAATTCGCGACGCTGGCGGAAACCCTGAACATCAGCGTCGTTAAAGCTTCTTGTTGGCGATTATCCGCAGGCCGCAGCCTGGAGCCGGCTATGACCGCTCCCTGGAACCAGACGTGAGCCTTCGCTCGTGGTGCCGAGACGCCGAGGCCCGAATGTCGCGCGCGAGCGTTGCAGTTGCACTGAAAGCTGCGCGGGAGAGCTTCTGCACGCCCGCGGAGGCGCGCCGCATATGGCGCTGGTTTTGCAGCCTAGGCGGTGAGACGCGTGGCTTCGTCACGCAGGAGGCGCGCCTCGATGCTCGCTGCAGAGCAAGATGTCGGCTCGAGCCTCACTTCGGAAGGCAACTCCGCCTGAAATCAGCGGGGAAGGGGGCGCAGGACGTGCTCAAGTGCGGCGAGTTTGCGCACAACCCCTTCGCGGCGCGGCTGCTGTCGCTCTCCAGCCACGACAGCGGCGGCCGCCTGGCCTTCGACCGCCTGCTGTACCTCTTCAGCGTCTTCCACCGGCGGGCGCCCGTCGAGGTCAAGCTGGCCTGGGCGTTCGCGCTGTGGGACTTTGACGGTGACTCTTCGCCCGGCTCTTCCTCGGGCCGGGCATCGCCTCCTTCCACACTCCACCATCTGACAAGGTGACAACAGCAGCCTGAAGAGGCTGTGCCGCGGCGGGAGCAGGCGACGACCGGCTCGGCGCGGCGGACCTGCGGCAGGGGCTGAGTCTGCTGGCGAACGGCGTGCCGTTCGCGGCGACGCAGGCCGTGGCGGGCGATACGGAGGCGGCCAGCAATCCTCGCATGTTCGAGGAGGCGCGCGGCCGCGCCCGGCGGCAGTCCAGCCTGGGCGACCTGCTGACGGCGCGTGACATCAGCCAGGTAGACCCCCACCACCCCTCCTTCTCTTCTTCAGAGTTTCGACAAGGGGGGCGCTGGGGACGCTCGTGGGGGGTTCGCACCGATTCCCCATTTTGATCAATATCAAAGTTTGCTGCCCTCGCTTCTTTGCACCAGGGTCCTTGATGTTCGAACGCATCGGAAGCAGCAGTCCCCCTCTTAGTCGTGAGCGTCAACAGAGCGGCACATGCTCACCGAGCCCAGGGCTCTGCCCGCGAGTGCGGGGGCCAGCGTCCCTAGCATCCGAGCCCGGCCGACCCGGTTCCACAGTCGCCCTCGGCGACAGCAGCCACACGAACAGCGTGCCTCCTGCCGGGGCTGCGCGAGCGTTACGTGACGGCGTTACGCGCGTTACGTTACGGCGTTACGCGACCATCGATTAGAGGCGCGCCGACCTGAACGGCCGCACGCCGGCTCGCAGATCATGCACAGGATAGCGACCGAGGTGGAGCCGGCCGGCGGCGGCATCTCTTTCGGCGAATTCAGTTCCGTCGTCGGCGGGCTGCCCGAATTCGCGGCCAACTTCCGGATGAACTTCTGACGCCTCGGGGCGTCTTGCTTGCCTGTTTGCTCACCCGTTCATTTACTTGTTTTGCCGCCGTTTCGCCGCCGTGCTGCGCCACTGGGGACAGCGGCAGAAGTGGGTTTCAAAACTCCGCGGCCAGAGGCGAGGCTGCGGCACAACGCGGGCGGCACACGCCGGCCCTCTCGGCAGATCCTAGGCAAAAGCACACGCACACACACACACACACACACACACATGCAGCAGCTTTGCGGCATGGGGGCGCGGGACAGGCCGGCAGCGGCCCCCCTCCGCCGCAGCCGGCGCCACAACTCAAGCGCTGCCATCCGACGGGCCTTTAGGGTCCAGGATCGAACATTAAAACCCTAAACCGACAGGCTGGCCTGCGGCCCGCTCCACACACGTACAAACACACAGGACATACGATCAGCTCGCGTCCGCACGAGCCGCGCAGCGAGCTCTCCAGGAGGTTGTGCCGCACGCACGGCTTCCGCCGAGGTTTTCCCCCGGCGGGCGCGGGCCGGCAAAACTCGGCCGCTCGGCCGGCAAAACCGCCTCTCGCATCCTTACACACAGCCACAGCCACAGGGATTGTAGGTGGCCTAGGCTGCGACAGGGACGCCCTCTGCCGGCGCTGCCGCCGGCTGCGCCGCAGGCTGGCCTAGCTGCGGCGGCGGCGACGCCCGCTGCTCCAAGAACCGGGCGGCGGCGGCGGCGCCGCCGCGGCCCTCAGCGATCGCCCAGACGACCTGCGTGTGGTGGCAAACTAGGGTTTAAACAGGGTTTAAACAACCCTACAGCAGGGTCCTGCAGCGCAGCAGCGGCTCGGACGGCGGGAGTTTCCGCTCCTGTGGGAAGTGTCCAGAGCACAATACCAAGGGACTCGGATACGCCCTAAACCCTAAAATGCAGGCGGAGGCGCGGAAGCTGATGATTGCCGCGTGTCTGGGATCGCTCTGAGCCGTGGGAGTGCCGTTCAGAGACCCTAGAATACCCTAAGCGGCGAGGCCAGGAGGGAGGGCGCGCCAGGCTCTGGCCGCGGCGGCAGTCGCCCGCCGCAAAGATGCCCTCGATGTTGGTGGCAAACTCGCCGTAGGTCGCCTGCGCCGTGGGGCCAGGCTGTTAGGGTCCAGATAGGGTTTCCAAGACTACTTAGAGTTGCAGGAGCCCACCAGTCGCGACGCGTCCCAGCCGCCGCACATACTGGTCTTTTTTTGGGTTCCTGCCCCCAATCACTGCAAGACAACGTTTTATTTCCCTCTCTGTTACCCCCCCCACCCCCCAAAGCGCAGCGAACGGCGACAAGGCTTTCGCGCGGCCAGGTTAGGGTCGACAGGGGCTGCGCGAAACCCTAATCGCACCTTGAAGTTGGAGCGCGGGTCAAGCTCCAGGCCGAGCGCCTCCGCCAGGGTGGCCTCCGGCCCCAGGAAGCCCATCGCCAGCAGCACCATGTCGGCCGGCAGGACCTCGGAAGTCCCCGGAAGCTCCGTCATTGCCGGGCGGCCGTCGGGGCCCTTCTGCCAGGCCACCTGCCGGCGCGTGCGAGATGCCAGGCTGTCAGCTCTGCTCTAGGGTTCTGTAGGGTATTGGGAATGGGTATGAGACTCTGCATTGAGCGGGAAACCCCGTCCCCCGGGGAAAAGGGCGCTCAGCTGGGCCGGCGGGTCTCCTCCCTTCCAGAGTTTATTTCCGGCGAGGAAATCCGTTTTGCTCGAGTTTCGGCAGTTTTCCCACTTGCTGTGCCGCTGCCCTGGGCCCCCAGAGCAATCTGGCAGGCGCCCCTCTCTGCAAAAGGACGGACATTCGATGCAGACGCGTTGCGCGGGTTGCCCTCGCAACCCTGGGAGGGTTTAGGTTATTTCAGGGTTTACCTGCACGACCTCCAGCCCGGCCACGCGGCCGTCCCCAGCCGTCACAAAGCGCTTTGACAGGACGTTGTAGCGGCGCGGGTCGGAACCCTGGCGGTGCGCCGCCTCGGCGTGCCCGTAGTCGACCCTACAGGGTTTCCAGAAGGGTTTCAAGCAGGGTTTCCACGATTCTCGGGCCGGCAATCGAGGATTTTCCCTCCTCCTGAAATTTATCCTGACGCCAACCTGGCTTTCCACACCGCACACGAATCGGGCCGCCGGCGGCGCTCGCGAGCCGCTGCCAGCCTGGCTTTCGGGGACGCTGCTCTGCAGGAGGGTGTTTATGTGAAAGCCTACCCCCCCTCCTCACTTTGCCGCCGCGCGGCAGCAGACGGACGTAGCAGCCGCTGCGGCGCCGAGAGCTCTGGGCGGTCAAAACCCTAAACAAACCCTGCGATACCCTAGAGAATTTCGCGCCTGAAGACGCGGGGCCACTGCGGCCAGGGGTTGCCCGGCGCGCGGTCGGCCGGCGGGCGGTCCATCAGCTCCAGATTGATCACCGAGGCCGCGCCATGCCGCAGCGCGGTCCCGATGCAGTCGGTGCCGGTGTCGCCGCCGCCGATGACGATCACCCGCTTGCCCTGCGGGGTCAAAAATCAGGGTATGTGTTCGAAATCATAGGGTCATCTTAGGGTTCGAGGGCCGGGAAGGCAGGCAGACCCGTCTGCGAGCGAACCCTCTGCCCCGACCTGTGGGGGGCGAAAGTAGAAAAAAATATAATATATAAATAAAAATATTGCGCCAGCCTGGCGGTGACCGCAGGCCAGCCTGGCAGGGGCAGGGGGCCGGCACCTGCGCAGAGATGGCCTTGCCGTCCTGCAGCCCAGAGTCGAGTAGGCTCTTGGTGTTGGCCGCCAGGAAGTCCATCGCGAAATGCACCCCCGGCGCAGCGCGGCCCTCTATCGGCAGATCCCGCGGCTTGGTCGCGCCCGCCGCCAGCACGACGGCATCTGCGCCCGCCCGCACCTCCGCCATGCTGATCGTGCGCCCGACGTGCGCGTTCGTCACGAAACGCACGCCCTCCGCCGCCTGCGTTTAGGGTTTAGGGTTTCAGGTAGGGTTCAGGGTCCGAAGCGCGTGCGGCTCGTTTGCTTTCCGGGAAAGCCGGCGCGGCTCCCGTAGGCGGGTGGGCGGGATTTTGGTAGCGTATGTTAAGGTTCAGGATTATTTAGGGTTTATGGGGATATTTGCCAGGGCTAGAAGGCTGCCGGCGCGAGTTCAGGGGGGGGGGCGCTGATCGATGGCATGATCACGTGTAGCAGACGATGCACGCCAGGCGAGACACAGAATTTCAAATTTAAATTCAAATTCAAATTCAGGGGCGGGAAGGCGCGCACCATCAGGTCGACGCGGCGCTGCACCACGCCCAGCTTGTCGGTCTTCATGTTGGGCACGCCTGCGCGAGCACCGTAATTCGAATTCGAATTTCGAATTCGAAAATAGCCACATGCACACATCCCGATCATCCGGCTGCTAGCAACCCAAGCGCCGCAGATTCGCCCCCTTTTGTTTCGGTTTCACTCGACCCGCTGCCGCTAGAAAGCGGGAACCGCTTCCCCCAATAACGAGGCTGGCGGCCCGTTTCAGCGGCCGCTCCCGCTCAATGCGGGGCTGCAGGAAGCCGTCCGGAAGCTGCGTAAGCCCTAAAAACCCTACTGCGGGCGGCTCACCGCACGCCACGAGCCCGCCGGACCGGGCGGCCGCAGGAAGCTGCCGGGAAGCTGCGGAAACCCTGGAACCCTGATGCAGGCGGCTCACCGTACATCATGAGCCCGCCGATGCGGTCAGAGCGCTCGAAGACGGTGACGCTGTGACCGAGGCGGTTGAGCTGATCGGCTGCTGCCAGCCCGGCTGGGCCGGAGCCTATCACTGCCACCCGCTGGCCGGTCCTGACCGCCGGCGGGCGGGGCACCATCCAGCCCTCCTCCCACGCCTGCGTGCGGGGAAATGTAGGGTCCAGGGTGATCTAGGGTCGTGCCAGGGCTGCCGTCCGCAGTGTCGGGCGACGAGTTTCCTCGTTCAGCAGCTAGGGTTTCAGGTAGGGTTTAGGTGGCGGCGCGCCCGGTCGATGATGGAGGCCTCGATCGATTTGATGGCCACCGGCGGCTCGTTGATGCCCAGCACGCAGGCACCCTCGCAGGGCGCGGGGCACACGCGGCCGGTGAACTCGGGGAAGTTGTTCGTCTCCAGCAGCCGATCGAGCGCCTCCCGCCAGCGGCCGGCGTGCGCAAGCTCGTTCCATTCGGGCACCTTGTTGCCGAGCGGGCAGCCTGCGCGGCGGTCGAAATCGGTTTGACTGAGTGTACGAGCTGAATTGAATTGAAACAACATGAATTTATCAAAATATATTGATTCGAATTTGAATTGCGGCCGGCATGCGCGAGCTCGTTCCATTCGGGCACCTTGTTGCCGAGCGGGCAGCCTGCGCGGTCGTCCCCTGATTCAATAGGAAGCGATTGAAGCGGAATGAACAGGAATCCACACGTGAATTGTACTTCAGGAGTTTGATTGGTTCCATAAAACGTTTAAATTTTAAATATGAATGATTGAATACATCTGAACATTTGAAAATCGAAGCGAATGTAGAGATCAAATGCGGCCGGCGCACGCGAGCTTCCACTCGGGCACCTTGTTGCCGAGAGGGCAGCCTGCAATATATTTGCCAGATGCACGTTGTTCAAAATTGGCCTTTGCTTCGCTTTGCTTTGCTTCGACTCGATTTTTGCACCAAAAGGTGTGAAACGTTCGCGTCCGACAAAACCCTGTCCACTCCGACCACATCCAAAGCACTGCGCCGGAAGCAAAAGACAAGATTGGCATCATTGAAAGCCGGCAGCAATGCAAGTGGACAAGTGTGCACGCTGCCGAGCTTTCGAACCGGGACGGGGCCAAGCACGGCTGCCCTCGGCAGGAGGGAGGCAAGGGGGCCCGGCCGGTTGTAGCTTCCTGTGCGCGTTCAGCCCCCTGAAACCCTTCACCCTGAACCCAAATCCTAAACCCTAAGAGAGGCGAGCGATGCGCGGTCGGGAGGGTAGGGACGTGGCCGCTCGCAGCGGTGGCAGAAGGGGGTGCCGCGGTTTGGTCAGAAACCTTCAACCCTAGAAACCCTGGAAGCCCTAGAAACCCTGAAGGCCCTAGAGACCCTAAGAATCGGCGAGGCGCAGCACACTCTGGAGGGGGCCGTCCGGTGGCAGAAGGGGGTGCCGCAGTTCCGCCAGAAACCTTCAACCCTAGAAACCCTAGACAACCCTAGAGATCGGCGAGCGCAGCGGGGCCGCACCACTGGCGGTCTGGTGGCAGAAGGGGGTGCCGCAGTCCATGCAGCGCGCCGCCTGCGCGTGCAGCTGCTCCGCCCTTTCGGCCGCGCTCAGCGGCGCGTGCACCTCTCCCCAATCGGTCAGCCGCTCGGCGACGTCGCGGTACGGCAGCGGCTCCCTGCGAACGTAGGGTTTAGGGTTTGTTTAGGGTATATGATTACGTAAAGGGTGCAGAGGCGAGGTGCTCCCGAGGCAGGGGCGGCGGCCTGCTCTGCTGCTGCCGCGCCTGAGCCGGTCGAAACGTTCAGTGAGTCTCACAGACTTTCCGATGACGACAGGAGCCCCGCGCTTGCGCCTCACCCTCTTGAAAACAGAAAAGAAAAGGGAAATGCATCGTTACACTTTCGGAGCTCACACCCTGACCCCGCACCACCGGCTCCCGCGCAGCCGAGCAGCCCCTGCCAGGCTGGCGGCTCCGCGACGACCCTGAAACCCTGCATTCGACCCTCAGAAACCCTACAGGGTTCAGAGTGAGGCGCGCGACGAGCCTGTGACCCTACATCGAACCCTCAGAAACCCTACAGGGTTCAGGGGGAGGCGCGCCGGTCGTAGGCGAGGAAGCCGCGGCGCTTGTCGGCGGAGCCTTCAGGAAGCCGGGAGGGCCGGCCGTCCCGCCACGGCTGCGGCCGCCCGGCAACCACGAGTCCCGCCGCAGCGTCCGCCAGCAGCGCCTGCTGCTGCCGCTCCAGGCTGCCCTCACCCGCAGCAGCCAGCTGCCGCAGCTCGGCGAAAGCGTCGCGGCCGGCGGAATCGGCGGCGGCCAGCGCGGCCCGATCTGCCTCCTGCCGCAGCCGCGCAAGAGGCCCGCTTGAGCCGAAACGAGTGCGTTCTGTACCCTACGCAAAACCCTACATGCGGCTGACTTGGACCGCGGCCGGAAAACGCAGTCAGGGTTTCTGATCAGGGTTTCTGATCGGCCTCCTGCCGCAGCCGCGCAAGAGGCCCGCTCGAGCCGCCGAGCCGAAACGAGTGCGTTCTGTACCCTATGCGAAACCCTACATGCGATTTCTGCAGCATGCGGACTTAACCGCGAGCGGAAAACGCAGTTGGGGTTCCTGCAAGATCGGCGTCGGGGTGGCGCCGCTGCTGTCGGAGCAGAGCGAGGCTTTAGCCGAGGCTTTAGCATCTCCTTCCTCCCAAACCCCAAACACCCCCACATGTTCCCAAAAAAGCCACCTGCTGCTGCCCACAACGCATGGGCGGCGCGGCCGGCGCCTGACGGCTCCCAGAACCAAGGATCTCGGGTTTTTAACCCTAGAAGAAACCCTGAAAACTCTAGAAGGGTGACTTGCCTCCTGCGCCTGCCGCGCCAGCGCGGCCCGGTACTCGTGCGGGAAGACCTTGACGAAGGCGGCCTGAGCGGCGGGCCAATCAGCCAGCAGGCGGGCCGCCAGGCTGGAGCCTGTCAGGCGCACGTGCTCCCGCAGCAGCTCCCGCACGGTGGCGACATCCTGCAGGTTTTTTCTAGGGTCAGAATATAAGTCTGCGGCCGCCGGGAGGCGCTCCGGCCGCTGCTCGTGGGGAGCCTCGAGCCGGACGGGAAGGGAACCCTACAATCATGTTTCAGGGTTCACAAACCCTAATACTTCAAAACGTCCGCGTCGCAGCGGAGCCTCAGACAGCCGGCGTCAAACCGGCCACTGAAGTTTGCTGCTACGTACGTCTGCAGGTTTCGATGATGTAGAACCCTAGTATCGTACCCTAACTCGATACCACGCCGCACACTGCGACTCACGAGCGGCTCGGGGTCCCCTGCCACGTCGGCATTTGTGACCGCAAAACCCTATAATGTAAACCCTACAATGTAACCCTGAGAGAGGGGCGAGGGCAAGCCTGCGGCTTGGCGAGCGGCTCTAGGTCGCCCACCACAGCCAGGGTGGGAGGAATTATAAATCGCAGTCATGAACCCTACGATGTGACTCTAAGAGGATCGGACGCACGCCTTTAGCTCCGCGAGCCCGATGTGGGCGCTTGCCGGCGAGTAAACCCTAAACCCTAAACCCTATGATGTAACCCTAAACCCTAATCACAAACCCTAAGAGGGTTGCGGCTCGCCTGCGGCTCCGCGAGCGGCTCCAGGTCGCCGGCCACGTCAGCGTTCGCCAGCGACGGCAGCGCGCCCGCGGGGTCGTGGACAAAGGCGAGGCCGCCAGACATGCCGGCGCCGAAATTCTTGCCGGTGGGGCCGAGGCAGACGACGACGCCCCCCGTCATGTACTCGCAGGCGTGGTCGCCGACGCCCTCGACCTGCACAAAACCCTAAGGGTTTAGGGTTTAGGATTTCGATTCGAGGCTCGGCCTTGCCGGGGTGAAGGAGGGGGTGCCGGGCAGGCGTATGAAAGCCAGGCTGGCAGGCGGCGTCCAGCCCGGTTATATTGAGGTGGTCAGGAAGGCCAGGCTGGCAGGGGTGGGGCAAATGCGAAGAGTCGACTTTTTCCGCGGAGAGAATTCGCGCCGCCGCAGACCCGTAAGCTCGCACGGAGCGAGAAGACGTTCCCCGAAACTGTGACGTCTCATTTCTTTCCGCATACTTTCTGCAGGGATAAACGATGAACGGCTTTGTCGTCTGTTTACAATCAAACCTCCTTACCTACCCCCCCCCCCCCCCCCCCCCCCCCCCCCGGTCGCCGGGAAAGCAGGTCACTCTGTGTGTTTTTGGAGCGATATTCCACTTACTGAGACGACTTTGCCTTCGATTTTCCGACCCGTCCCCGAGAGGCCGGCCGCTTCAAGTAGGCAAAGCGCTCATCAAAGCGCCGCGTATCGAGGTTTGAATGTTTGGGGTCAAGGGTTGTTTCTAAACCCGAAACCCCAAACCCTAAACAATGGATTCGTTCGCAGCGAGGGGGCAGCGAGGGGGGCGCGCCACGACGGAGGCGCCCGAGTTTCGGACGGCGAATCGCTCGGCGGCGACGCCTCGGAAGAAGGCGCGGCCGGCCGTGGCTCCAAACAGACACACGTTGCCGACGATGACCGCCTCCTCCGGTTTGAAGGCGGCGGCCGCGGGCGGGAACACCGCGATCGTGCCGCCGCTCAGGCCCTGCCGTGCGGTTCCAGGGTTTTAAGGTTCCGGCTAGGGTCACAGGAGGTTTTTGGGGTCAAAATCGGGATATTCGGAAGCGGCGGCCGCGGGCAGAAACACCGCGATTGTGCCGTCGCTCAGGCCCTGCCGTGCGATTCGCGGGGTTTTGAGGCCAACATCAGTGTTTAAGGGTTTTCAGGGTCCAGGACCTCTGCAAAAGTAAATCAGGGTTCATCATCAGAGACAGGAACCCTGCGATCCTGCCGCCGCCCAGGCCCTGGTGCAAGCTTGGCCAGGGTTTCAGGGAAACCAATTGATGCACAACTCGGATGGTTTGCCAGGCTGGCATCGCGGACGTGCGTTAGCGACAGGCTGGCATTGGCGAGCCACGCCTGGATCGATACCCTAAACCCCAAAATATGGCGGCGCGAAACGGGCGTGAGGAGCGGTGGAGCGGAAGCGAGCGGACTGTTCCCCAACCCTTAAAACAAGATGGGAAAGACAGGCTGGCGGAGGGTTTGGTAGGGTTTTGCCTTGCCGACGTAGTCGTTCGCGTCGCCCTCCAGCTCGATGCTCACGCCCGGGCAGAGGAAGGCGCCGAGCGACTGGCCCGCATGCCCCTCCAGGCGCAGTCGCAGGCCGCCGGCCGGCAGCCCGGCCAGTCCGAAGCGCTTGGTCACCTGCGTGTCGGACGCTTAGGGTTTAGGGTTCAGGCACATCCTGCGTTCGTTCAGCTGAGCCCGGGGGTACGGCGGCGCCTGGAACGAGTGGCTGGGCCCTAGAAAACCCTAGCAATGGAGCGGGCTCAGACAGCCTGGCATGGCAGCCCACAAGCCGGCACGCCTCCTGTCGCCAAAGGATGGCAGGTCGAGCCTGATTATATCCCCTGCCATGGCGTTTTTCCGACATAAAGCCCTGACCGGAACCCGAAACCCTACGAGGACCGGCGGAGTCGCGCGCCTCGTGGCTGATGGTCGTGCCGACGGCTCGATCCGTGTTGCAGACGGCAGAGTGGATCGTCACCGGCGCCGGCTGCTGCCCTGGCGGCGGCAGCGCGGGCGCGCACGCCGGCAGCAGGCGGGCGTCCAGGCTGTGCTCCAGGCCGTGGTCCTGCAGGCTTTTCCGGATAAGATTCAGGGTTTTTGATCGCCGCAACTAAAGCGACAGCTTCAAATTTGCTCGCATCGCGCTCGTGACCCCTCCGAGCAGCGAGCCGCATTTTAGGTTTAGGGTTTAGAAAACTAATCCCTAAAAGGGTCAGCAGCGGGCAGCCGTTTTCACACGGCTGGCCTCGCTGGCCTGCTGCAAGGCCAGCGGATCCTGGCGGCCGTGTGATCCTGAAAGCGTAAACCCTAAACCCGAACACATGCAGATGTCGCTGGACGAGGTGGGGCGGGGGGCGCCGCTTCTCCACGCAGCGCTGCGATTCTCCCGTGCACCCTGAAACTCTAAGCCATAAACCCTATATCCTAACCCTACACCCTAAAACCGGGCAGCGCGCGCCTGCTTCTCTACGAAGTGCTGCGATTGTCCCATGCACCGTAAAATCCTTAGCCATAAACCCTATATCCTACCCCTACATCCTAGAACCGGGCGGCGCACGCCTGCTACTCCATGTAGCGCTACAATTCTTCCAGGCATTGCAAAATCCTTAGCCACGAACCCTAGATCCCAACCCCAGACACTAGAGCCCGGCAGCGCGCGCCTGCTTCTCCACGCAGCGCTGGGCCGCGCCCGGCCGCAGGCTGGCCGCCGGCAGCAGCACCCTCGACAGATCGATGTCGGCCATCTTGGGGTGGCGCGCCCTCACGGCCTCGTCGACCTGCGTGGCGGATATGCCAGCCTGTGATTACGTGTTCAGGGTCTAGATGCAGGCTTTCAAGGCGCCCTGGCAGTGGGCACGCGGCAGCTTGAGGGCGGGGGGGGGGGGGGGG